>JAXGGT010014774.1:0-18240 GCA_035583425.1 Marsdenia floribunda
TTATTTTGATTATTTTTGTTAGGGTTCTTTGACACGGGTATTTTGGGGATTTGATTTTGATTTTTCTAATTCCTTCTTATTTTTTTACTGGGATTTTATATGCTATCTAATTTCATTTTTTATTTCTGTATTTTTTTGGTTGATTATTGGGTTTAACTTGCTTTTCAATTTTTAATAGGTATTTGAGTTGTTTTTTTTTTTTTTTTGGCTTCTCATACATTGTTGTTGCTGTTGAATGATTCTGGTTTTTGATGGATTGTAGGGTTTCCATCTGGGGAGGTTTGTGAATTCTAAGACTAGGGTTTACTGGAATTTGTGTTTTTTCAATGTGGAGGTTTTTAGGAGTTTGTCAGATTAAATTAATTAGAACATGATTATAGAGGCTTTTGAGGGATCTTTTGCTTGTTATCTGAACAAGCTAAATTTATTAGTTTCTGAATTTTCAAGAATTCAGATTGACTTACAACCTTATTTACGATGCTTGCAGCCATTTATTGCATTCAAAAAAGGCACACCAAGCTTGTGAATAATTTATATGTGTTATGAGCTCTTAACTATCTTTTTCTTGTTCAGAAACAATTCTTCACAGGAATGATTTTGTGCTTAAAAATGTTCAAAAGCTCTATTGATATTACTTAAGGAATAATGATGGAGCACAAGTACAATGTAATTTTTGTTCACATTTGGGAATAACTTCATTGTTGTGCTGTTGAAGTTCTCTGTTCCTGGTTATAGGTGTTGAAGTCTTGAAAGTTCTTCTTACATTGAAAAGAATAGTGCTTCCTATTGGGTTCATTTGTTAATAATGTTAAATTAGGAGATACAAGTGTGCTAGCTGTGTAATTGTAAGACCTATTATGTTTGTTAGGAAGCATTCCTTTGCATGAACCTTTTAATTCCTTTCTACTTATTAGATGTTCTTTGTGTCTTGAGTCATTTACCTTTGTAGATGATAATAAATGCTTTACCTAAAACCTCCAGTGGTGGAATTTTTTTGGTCTTTTATCATGGATTGTGGGACAATACACCATCTTTTGGCATGCATGCCTAATAGTCTTTGACATTAGTGGGGTAATATGATGTCCTACTATAATCCTTTTAGCATAAATTATTTTTTTTCTTTTTTTAATGTAAATCTCCAAAATTTATCCTCATTTAGAAGACCGACAATTACTTTTGACTAAGAAGAACATGAATAGATTGTCCATTGTGCATTTGTGTTTATTTCATTTGCTTCTTAAAGCATGGGGATTTAATTCTTGTTAGCCAGACAATAACTCAAAGATAACAAAAAATAGGGTTAGAAATTCGTTTCTTCTCAGGATTAAGTGGAACAACCAATTGGATTTTTCCTCTCGGTCTCATCACGTCTGTTTAATTTGTCATTAGTGAAAGCCTGATTTTTTTGTCCCCCTGCAGTAAGTGTTTCTCTTTTTCCTCCCCCCTTGAAATTGTGATTTTTACCTGGTTTTCCCCTGCAGTAAGCCACAGCCTAGAAAAGCAAATTTGAGACAGTTGGGTAGTGTAGGTGAGGTTGTTGATGCTGTTATATCCCTGTTTATTCTTTCTGTGTTTTCAAGAATCTTTCATGCAACAAATGCTGAGAAAGATTTTGGTATGACATGATATCTGTAGCAAGTCTTTGTTTTCTGTGGATGATGAATCCTATAATTGTTGCTTTTGTTAGTTGGCGCAGGAATTGTTCTCACAATGGCTCGCTTGGTTAAAGATGCTTCTCTAGGACAGAAGAACACTTTTGATGGTGTTAGCAAGCCACCTTCAAAGACTTTAATCATACCAGCCAAAGAGTTTGTACAAGTCATAGCGAAGGTTTTTCCCTTTCTATTATCTCAGTGCTTATTCTCTCAGTTGCAAATTGAATATATGTTTTTGAGTCGGCGTTCATCTGGCAGTAGCAATTCAGAAATAAGGAGAAGCATATGGGTAGAATGGGAGATGTGGGAAACCCCAATTTGTTACCAAGCTTTTGAACATTTAGAAAATAGAAGAGCAAATAAAGAGCAAGACCATTTAATATTTTTGATTATCTGTTCTTTTTTAGTGTATAAAAGAGCTTGTTATCAAGGGAGGTTTGTTTGGTTGAAATTTAGAATCTGGAATGATGGCGTTCATTTAGGGATGGAGCATGTATTCCTGTACTATAACAAGTACATTATCATGTTGTGAATTTTATTTAAAAAAACCAAATAATGTATAAGGATTTTGGTTATTTCTGCTCAATAGGATTTAGTTGCAGTGGCATTAATCTTGTTTCATACTTTTAAGTCGTAGTATGTATTGTTTCTTGTGCAATTGGAGTAGGGTGTGCCTATAACTAGGGATGGGTTGGCAAGTGAGCTCCAACGGGAAAAGCAGCAGGAGATTTTGATAGATTCTTATATATCCCAATCTCGCTGTGTTGAAATGGAGAGAGAGCTGGAGCCCTGGGTCCCCGATGATAGTGATCCTGGCTGTCCTGAATTGGAGAATGTATTTGATGTTCACTGCGATAATAACAAATAATTATTACTCACATTCACAAGACTGATTTCATGGATTCTGAACATGCTAATCTTGAGGAGTATGAAAGGCTATTATTTTCTGTTATTATATTATATTATTAGGATTTTATATATGCTATTAATTTATGTTATTAGGATTTTATTTATGTTATTTGACAATATTGTTGTAATTTTGATTATATTATTAGATTATGTTAATATTTGTCTTATTAATGATATTATAATATTATAATTTCAATTTCTTTATTTGGATTCATATAAATTAATATTTTATATAATATATTTTTTTTTAGAATTTAATTCTTATTTTTATTTCAATTTTTAGGTCTTTATTACAAATATAATTTGGGAATATTAAATTATTAAAAACTTATTTAATAAAAAAAATAAAATTTAAAACTAAATTTTATAGCCCTCGTTACACTGTCGTTGAATTAAATAACATTTTAAAAATAAATTTTACAGCCTTTGTTACGTCGTCATTAAATTAAATAAAATTTAAAAAATTAATTTTAGGCCCCTCGCTATGTTGTCGCTGAATTAAATAAAATTTTAAAAATTAATTTCACGGCCTTCACTATGCCGTCGCGAAATTAAATAAAATTTTAAAAATTAATTTTACAGCCCTCGCTATGTCATCGCTGAATTAAATAAAATTTTAAAAATTAAATTCAGGCCCCTCGCTATGCCGCCGCTGAATTAAATAAAATTTTAAAAATTAATTTCACAGCCCTCGCTAAACCGTCACTAAATTAAATAAAATTTTTAAAATTAATTTCACAACCCTCGCTAAGCTGTCGCTAAATTAAATAAATCTTTTAAATTAAAAGGGCCCCGCTGAGCTGTTGCCACCTTTGATCACACCCTCCCATTGACCAATATTTTGACCACCTTTTGGCCCTCGCTAAGTAATCGCAAATAGCGAGGGCATTTGGTGGCCGTCCGTATCTGCAACTAGGTAAATAGCGATGGCCATAGTGGCCGCTGATCCGTCGGTGAACCTAATCAGCGACGACTTAGTGAGAAATTTGGTTGTCGCTGATCACCTATTTTCTTGTAGTGATGGGAAAATTCAAAGCTAAAGAGTTTCAAACATTCGGCAAGGAGTTACAAATTAACCATCAGTTTACTTTTGTTGGTTATCCACAAACCAATGGATTAACTAAAGTCACTAACCGAACCATCGTCTAGGGCCTCCAAAAACAATTAAACAGTGCCAAGACAAAGTGGGTCGATGAGTTTGCAAGTGTTCTTTGGTCATACCGAACAACTCCTCATTCCCGTACAAAAGAAAGTCCATTCAGTTTATGTTTTGGTATGACGATCTTCTTCCGGTAGAAATTGGCAGTTCTTTATTTCACCTTGACAACTTTTCAGCCGAATGGAATGATAAAAAAATAGCTGAAAATTTGACTCTTCTGGAACACCTTTGGACGAATGCTGCATCAAGAGAAAATCACTACAAACGGCAATTGGCTGCGTATAAGAACATAAAGATCAAACCTTCTCAATTGGCCGTTGGTGATTTAGTCCTTCGGAGGAATGACGTTAGCCGACAAGATCCTAACCGAAAGCTTGATGTTACCTGGGAAGCTCAATACATTGTTTCTAAGGTTAATAACAATGACAACTATCTGCTTCAAGATACTAATAGACAAACCATTGCTCGATCCTGGAATGCCCAGAATCTGAGGAAATATTATCCTTGATTTTTATTGTATTCATTTTCATATTTTATATTTTATTCCATTATTTGTAATAGCCGATTATCTCTAATGATATCATCAAATATTCATTTTTCAATGAATATACTTTCATTTTAATTATGTTAACCATTATATCTTCTAGTTCAATACTTGGTGTATAATTATAATATTTCAATATTTCATATAAACACATTTCGTCATTCGGACAAACACTTAGACAAAATAAATCCATTCAAAAAATAAATTTTGTTCACAAAAAATATCATTAAAATATCATTAAAATTCAACAATTCGTAAATCACTGAATAGCTTAAACTATTACAAAGTCATCATTCTTGTGTGCTTGGCTGCTGCACACTATCATTCAGTTGTTCATTGGTTTCATTTTCTTCTTCTTCTTCTCCTTCGGGCAGAGCATCGATCAACTTATTAAAGTTGAATTCACACCCATCCCAAGGATAGACGTTGGCTTCGGCAGCTTCAGCAATTTCAGCCAAGTCAGCTAGTAGTTGAAAGTTTGGCTCCATCTCTAGCTATATCCTTTCACAAAGGTACCTGAATGCTTCACCGGTTGCTGGCCTACTTAGGCGCGTGAAAAGGTTATCGCATCTTTCGTCCATCAAGAAGGCCTCCATCACTGCCTTTTCAGTAGTAGTATTGATATGACCATATGGAGTGTCATACCTTTCGGTAACTCGTTTAGCTTTGGCCTCCCATTTCATGCGTGCTTCCTGCTCTTTCGCCGCCTTTTCTTCTGCCTCCATAGCCGCCTTCTTTGACTCCGCAAGCTCTACCTTTACCTTTTCCAAATCAGCTTTGGTTTTATCCTTGGCGATGTGGAGTTCACTCGACTCCTCTTTGTATTTATCTCTCTTTGCCTGAATGTTACGATTTATATAGAAAGATGCAGCCAAACGACGCATTACTTCTGTCCCAAGAGCCACACTCTATTCATATAAACATAAATGTTAATACATTTTTATTTCTTTCTATCCGATTATAAAATAGTTCAAATATTTACATGGTATCTCCGAACTATAAAAGATTGAACTACGTCCAAGTTGCTCAAATTTTTCATCTTCTCCACGTCAATCGGAGGAAGACAATTAAAGAAAAATTCTTCAGCATTTTCTAGATTATTATAGCTTTCATCCACCTTCTGTTTCTAGTTTAGTTCGAAGATTTCTTCTTCCGATTCTTCTTCTTTCACCCCTTCGGTGGTTGCCTTTCTTTTTCGGCTATTTTTCTCAGCCGGTTCCTTCCCCTTTCGTCTTCTCTCTTGTAACATTTGTTGATCCTCTTCTACATTATGTGTTTCCTCTAGATCTATTTGCACAATTGGAGGATCAACATCCGAAACTTCTAGTACAACAGTAGTCATTGTAGCAACTAACTGTTAACAAGACCTACAACATTAGCAGTTCCTTTCTTCCGGTTGGCAGATGACCCCCCGGTAACCATCCGTACAATTAAAAATTTTCCTACAAAACAACATTCAACAACATCAGTAATTCATCATATAATTTTTAAAATTTGATTTATCATATAAATTCTAACACCTACTTAGCAACCAAATGTCTAATCTTGTTCCATATTCTAAACCGGAATACTACATAAGTTCTTGCGGCCAGTCCGCACCAATAACCAATTCAAAATAGAACGTATTCAGTTTTTCCTCTTCTTGTAAATACCCTCCAGCGATTGTTGGTAGCTCATTGCACAAGTTTTTACTTGTATTCCAATTTACGCACATGTCGGAGTCTCTGATTGTTGCATTCTTGATATAAAAAAACTCATCCTTCCACGAATGGATGCTGTATGGTCTTCTTATTGCTGGATGCAAACCCCTCCGGGTGATACAGAAAAACCCTCTTCCTTCTACACTGGTATGTTTTGGTCCTAAATAAAACAACCTCCTCCATAATTCTAAACTAACTTGACACCCAAAAGCTTGGCATGCCATCAAAAACCCTACTGTTGCTCAAATAACATTCGGTGCCAATTGCGAAACTGAATATTGTAGTAAATGCAGATGTCTTCAAATATAGGATGCATTAGAAATCGCAATCTTGCTCGTAAGTGTGCTACGTAAGTTGTGATTGCCCCCTTCGGTGGAGTATGTATCCTGCCTTCCGCACTAAGACATATTGTCCGATAGGCCACCGGAAAACTATAATACTCATGTATGTTGTCCAACATAGTACATGTCGACACTTGTGTCCGATATTGAGGAACCACTGGGTTCCGACCTTCATCTATGGCTAACTTTTGGGGAGCAGCCTTCATCCTAGGGCACCTTCATAGTAATGGTCTCCGATAACTGGTAACTTTAGCGATGATATTCTCCTCTATATACGGAAAATCAAAATCCACTCCCTGACTCCTATATCGGATGCATACAAATTCCCCATCTTCTTTTATTGGCCCTAACCTTTCTCCTTTGTCTCTATATTCGGTACTTGACTACCGGATGTTCCTATGATCTCACTTGTAGATGCCATATCTATCTTAATATCTTAATATACTAGTTCAATCTAGAAATCTAACTTTTCAGATGAAAGATTAAGCTGAAAGTTTACCTGTAGATTTACGAGGAGCCATTGTCAGATCAGGTTCAAAAGCAGATGATAACACAAAATTCACGCACAAGGAACTGCAAACACAATCAAAAGAGTTCCATTCATTAGTCATTTTTACAAATACTTACAGTATTCAAAATCTAGATTCTTGACTTTTAGAAACCCAAACTTCAAATGCCCTACCAAACACGAACAAGAATGACAGAGAGATGAGAGTTGCAGAAAGAGTAGAAATACCAAGCAAATAAAATGTAGAGAGAAACTTTTGTAGAAGATACTCAAAAGTATTTCAAAAAAAATGACAGTTTTTACTTTTTAGGCTGTCATTTCGACATTTCCCTTATTTAATGCTTCGCATCTTTTAATATTTTTTCAATTATTATTTTCTCTCTTCGAGGTGACACATCAGCATACGACCCTTGATATTTGCAAAAAGGCTGCGACCTTCTGATTCTACATGACAGTTGTTCATAAGCTAACGTTTCATAATATAATGTTTCGTTTTATCACCGCAAGCCCTTTGCCCGGATATTATTTCGCCGAATCCTGCTTACAAATATCTTTCAAATCTATTTTACACCCATCGATTTATTCAACCACTTCTTACAAGCTATTACCTTTTGGCACTACAAGTCGAATGTAAAAAAAAGGGGGGGGGGGGCTTGTGGTGTGTATGGGCATAAATATATAATTATTTATGCCTAATTATTTGTCTTAATGACTTTCCTACCCTTAAGAGGTTTTACCTTGGAATTGTCTAAATCTCACATTGGAAAACTATTAAACTATTTGGAGATTTGTCTCCTATATAAATAATTAATGTCTCCCAAAAATGGTAAGTGCATTTAATCCCTTTGCTTTGGAGTTTAACCTCATTATTGGATAGACTACTAACTTAAGCATCAGAGCTTCTTTGGAGGATAAATCCATTTTCCCCATCTTTTGCAGTTACTTCACCAAAGGGTCTTTTAGGAAGACCATTCAGCCAGATCATACCTTAAAAGCAGAACCTTTCGGCTACATAAGGTATATAGGTCCTTTACAAGGAAGAAGTACAATGGAGTAGGATTCAAGAAGTACTCTTCTTTGGGGTAAGAAAATGCATTTTTCTTTAAATTAATTATTAGTATAAGTCAAAATCAACTTTATACTTTTGCTCAAGTTTACTTCAATTTTTTATTAATCGGACTTTTTTTTTTTTTTTTTGAGGGGGAAACACGAATTAAATTACATTGCATGTAAGCCACTCACTATGGAGTGCGGTAAATCCAAAAGGGTGAGAGGAATCTCTCCAAACAACAACCGAATCTAAAGCACGACCAATGTGTGCTAACGAATGAGCAACAACATTAGAAAGTCAAGATTTAAAACTAATAGAACATGAACTAGAAGAAAAAAAGGAGAGAAGCATCTCAACAAGGTGACCAAAGGGGGATAAGTTGTCTTTGGTGTTTAGCAATTGGGAAACCAATGCAAGAGAGTCTGATTCAATGAGTAGAGCATTGTGGAAGTGTTGGTGAACCAAGGAGAAGCTATTCCATAATCCTAGGAGTTCAACATGGAAGGCTGAGAGAGTAGTAGGAAGAGGGCCAGCTCCAGAGAAGCGAAACCAAAACCAGCACCCTTTGGACTAAAGGAGGCATCCACATTAAGCTTGAGGAAACCTACATCCGGTGGTAGCCAGCAAGAGGGGTGAGAAGAGCTATGGCGACCAAGAGATGGCGATGATTGCTGACCTTGATAACAATGTAGGAAGTGCTGAGAAGAAGTCACAACCAAGGATGGTGAGATAACCTTGCTATTAAAACACAAGCATTCCTTGTTGTCCACAATTTCCATAAGTACATGATGAGCTGTTCAAGAAACTTGATATCTCCTCCATGCGCATCCAAGAAAAGCTGAAAAAATTGTAGCCACGACCTAGCCTTGGTGAACAATTTACTATCCTTAAAACCACCCTCTCACCATACAACTTTCACATAAGAACAAGAGATGAATAAATGAGTATCCGATTCATCCTCAAGATAGCGTGGACAGTCTTGGTATGGAATGATCTTGTGCCTATGAAGATTGGACTTGGTAGGAAAGCTATAGTGACACAACTGCCAGACAAAAATGACGATCTTTGAAGGAAGCTTACAGCACCACAATTGCTGCCAGTTTGACGAAGTACCATGAGGAGAGTTGGCTGTAGGTAGATGTCCTTGGGACTGTACAACCACCTTGTAGGCCGATGCTACTGAGAATTTTCCAGTTGGAGTATGGTGCCAAATCCATCTATCTGGGCTGCTCACAGGGCATAAAGGAATCTGCAAAATCAGCTCCACATCACAAGGGTAGAATAGAACATGAAGGAGATCATTTCGCCATTGCCCATCTTTGATGAGGTCTGCGACCATAACCTGCTCATGGAGAAAACAAAGAGGCGTCACAAGTTTAAAAGAATAAGGCCTAGGGAGCCACAGGTCTAGAAAAACCCTAGCAGTTTTTCTATCGCCAATTCTCCATCGAATTCCTTTTGCAAGCAACTCCCGTCCATAGAGCAAGGATTGCCACCCAAAAGATGCATTGTGCTCCCTCTTAGCATGTATGAAATCAGTATTAGGGAAGTACTTGGACTTCAAGACCTGAGCAACCAATGATTGGGGATTGTGAAGTAGTCGCTAACCTTGCTTAGCAAGTAGAGCTTAGTGGAAGAGGGAGGGGTTACGAAACCCTAAACCACCCTCCTGTGTAGGTTTACATAATTTGTCCTAAGATACCCAAGCAATTCCTCGATTATCTCCAGATGAATTCCACTAGAAACTCTAATGATAGAGATCATATCCTTACAGAGTGAGGAAGGCAAGCGGTACACCGACATAGCGTAGGTGGGAATAGCTTGAAGCACTGATTTTATCAACACCTCCTTACCACCTTTAGAAAGAAACTTTTCCTTCCACCCATGTGTTTTCTTCCACAGCCTCTCCTTCAACTAGGAGAAGATTTTCACCTTGGATTTACCTAATAGATAAGGTAGCCCGAGGTAAGACCTAGACCCATTACACCATCGCATACCCAATTTATTCAAAACAGTACTTCGACGAGATCGGGATACATTCTTAGAGAAAAATACTGAAGATTTCACCACATTGATATTTTGCCCAGAAGCAGATTCATAAACCTACAAAATGCGAAGAAGCTAGTCCATAGCAGAAGGTGAGTCCTGAAGGAAAAATAAAAAGTCATCCGTGAAGAACAAATGAGACAAAATGGGAGCATTGCGACTCATTTGGATACCCTGCCAATCACCAGATAAAACAGCATGATGAATCAACTGAGAAAAACACTCTACACAAAGGATAAAGAGGTATCGTGAGGGGTGGAAAACAACAGAAGGTTCACCATTCACCAAAATCTGGAAACTAACAAAAGAGACACAATGCATAATAGAGAAATCAACCGAGATGGGAAATTCATCTTCAATAAAAGTCAGTGCAAATAATCCCATTCCACCCTATCATACACCTTACTCATGTCAATTTTGAGAGCAAAAGCACTAGCATGATTAGAAGCCCTATACTTACTCAACCAGTAGAACACCTCAGTAGCAATGAGTATATTATCAGTAATAAGATGCCCAGCTACAAAAGCACTTTGAGATTCCCTAATCAAAGAATCAAGAACAAGTTCAATATGACAAACCAAGACCTTAGAGATGAGTTTGTAAAGCACATTGCACAAACTAATCGGTCTAAAATCAATCATATTAGAAGGTTCCTTAACTTTCGGAATCAAGATAATAAAAGTCTCATTTAACTCAAGCAAAGAAAGACCGTCATTAAGAACACCTAGTAGGATTTTGGAGATGTGAGGACCTACCAAGGACCAATGTTTTTGAGAGAAAAGTGCATGAACTTCATCCGGGTCTGGGGCCTTCATAGGGTGCATGGTCTTGAGTGCCGGAAAAATATCATGTTCCGCGAAGGGCTTATCAAGAGCAATATGATCCTCCTCCAAGTGTGGTGTTCCTTTGTAAAAAGGTGTGAGAAATAAGCCACAGTTGCCGGTGAAATCTCCTTCTGTTGAGTCACCATAATCCCTGCATCGTTCAGAATTTTATGTATGCCATTACATTGAGATCGATGGCTAGCATGATGATGAAAATAGGGAGTATTTTGATGACCATTTTCTAGCCAATTCGATCTAGATCGTTGCTGCTAGTAGTCATTTTCCTTAGCCAATAAGTCCTCAAGATGCATATGGGCACCTGCAATTTGGTCATTCGAGGCTCCCACTGCCTCTAGCTTGGAAATGTGTGTGCGAAGCTTCTTCACCTCCTTCGGTATGACCCTGAATTTCTACAAACTCCAGGACTGCAGCTGCAATTTGAGGGCCTCAAGCGAATTCAGCAACACACTTGGGGAGAAAGAAGAAGTCCGCTTCCAAGCTGAAGTGATAATCTCCGTACATTCATCCTCATTCAACCACCAAGGCTCCAACTTAAGAGGCTTTGAACGAGAAGCAAAAGCTATCCTCGAAGAGCAGTCCAACTGCAGCCATAATGCATGGTGATTCGAGGAGGAGGTTGGCTAAATGTCAATAGTACAGTGAGGTTTCAGTTGGTGAAGAGCAGCATTTCCAAACCCTCGGTCCAATTTGGATTTAGTAGAGTCAAGGTCAGTCTTTTTATTCCACCAAGTAAACTGGTGTGCTTAACACCATATTTTAATTAATCTAAGTGTTCTTATTAAAGATATTATTTTCATCAAGGCTAAAAAGGTAAAAAGCCTTTTCATTCTAATATCTTCTTCAATGAACACTTTTCATTGGTCAACAACTTTTGATATTTAATGATAAGCTGACTAAATTACTTGGAGAACACTTTTCATAGTCATTTTAATTTCCACAAAATGCAGATCATCAACCATACTTCGAAAATTCTGCATGAGATAATTAGGGCATGCATGCCTGCTAGTAGTCTCATGTGGAAAGAGGAGCTCATTAAAATCACCCACAACAGACCACGGATCAAACCGATTGGCACCAATTCGACGTAATAATTCCCACTAGTGGTGACGTTGGGACACCATCCAAAGCCCATAAAAACCAGTAAAAACATTCGATCAACATTACACCAATTTTGAATAAGCACATCGATATGACCATTAGAAAACTTTGCAATTGTATATCCATGTGATCATGCCATAATAGCGCAAGTCTGCCTCCGATACCTTGCCTACTAATAGCATGACCATGAGAAAAACCTAATGAAAACTTCAAACGTAACATATAAGAGTCAATACAATGAGTTTCTATGAGGAAAATAAAGTCAGGACTGTGAGTTTTTAACAGTTTTTTCAGCTCATGAATTGCACGGGACGACCATAAACCCCGATATTTCCAAACTAGATAACTCATTTGGTTTGGCGGGACTGCCTAGCAGCCACCGCCGTTGAGGATTTCAGTTTCATCGTCACCGAAGCAGATTTCTCCTTGGATGTAACATCCTGACCGTTTGTGTGGTGTTAACCGAGAAGGAAGCATGAGAGCAGTCCCTACGTCCATGGGAAGATCAGGTCCAGATGGAGTAAGTGCTACCATGCTACTGCTCAGAGCAGAGTCTAGATTCAGAGAAGAAGGAGTAGTGAAAATGGAAGTTTGGCAGTCGCTCATACTTGAAAAGACCGGCATGAACAAGACCATCCAGGGTAGATAAACGGCAGACCCACTTCAAGGGTTTTGAAAGTTCACCAAAGCCCGAAACTTATAAAACATTGTACCAAGATGCCAATCTTCATGGAGTTGGGATTCTTGGCATGAATCAAGGGTTGGCCAGTTTCAATCTAACTTTCGATGTATAGCAAAACCTAGGAAGATTCGTGAGATGTATCAAAAAATACTCCTTGTTCCAGTTTGGGCTGGGAGAAGAGAGATTACGCTGCCTAGGCCTCACGAGAACAAGAGAGTTTTCGAAATTCCAAGGACCATTGGACAGCACAAAGTCCACCGAGTCTTAAGTACCCAAATATATTTGGTACAAGGAATCATCAATCCTTTGAAGAGGAAAGGAACCACACTTCCATGCCTTCCCAATGGCAGCCTTAAAACCATCCAAATTGAATGATTTACTACCATGAAAGCGAGCAACAACACTGAGATCATTGTCATGCAACCCCTCTTGAATATCATTCGATTCAAGAGGTATACAATCCGCCTCATCCTCACCAAGATCCATGCTAGTGAGGCATTGAAGAATAGCATCGTCCATCAAGAGAATCCAACCACTACACCATGAAAACACAGTCCGATAAACCATACCACACAACAAACAAGAATTCGACCAATCAATCAAAGAAACAAGATCCACAATTAGCGATGTCTCAAAAAGGAAACTTTTGAGAGAAAACCTTTATTGCTAAAGGAGAGTATAATGAATTTTTTTATTAATTTATTTTTATTAATCGGACTTAAATAATTACGCAAAAAAGTAGTTTCAGAAAAAAGAGAAATAAATTAAAAGTTAATATATACATTTATTATATTCTAGTTTGGGCTTTGTTGATAGTAATGTTATAAGTCATGATTGCTCCCACAGTGCTGGCATGGAATTGCCAAGGTGCAGATTCCAAAATTGCTCAACGACACCTCATTGAACTATTAAGAATGTACAACCCAGATATACTTATCTTAATGGAGACTTGAGTACATAGTAATTGTATTCAGCAAATTCTTCATAAATCCAACCTAACGGATGCCATTATCTCCGAGGCTAGTAGTTTTTCTTGAGGGATTTGGGTGCTATGGGATAAATCCAAACTGCTTTTGGAAGAAGTCATTGTGGATGACTAGTTAGTCAATGTGGTTGTCCGCCAACATCTGCATATTTCTTGGCTACTGACCGCCATTTACGCTTCATCAAAATTCAGCTTCTAACAAGAACTTTGGAACTACATCGCTGAGTTAGGGGAGGTCGTTCGAGTGCCCTGGCTAATCATAGGGGACTTTAATCAGGTCCTAAGCATCTATGGGAAGAAAAGAGGCCAGCCAGTCTGCTCTCGCCGAAATATCAGGCTGGTAAATGCTATATCTCGATGTACCTTTATTGATATGGGCTTCTCTGGACTAAAGTACATATGGATTAACATACGAAGGGGGTTGGAAAATGTGCAGGAACGCTTGGATAGAGCCTTCTGCAACCAGGGTTGGCTCTTGAATTTTCCTACGTGTACTGTAACACACTTACCATGAACCAGATCTGATCACACTCCTATTATTTTGCAGGATAGGAGCTCGAAGAGCAAATGTGGAGCAGCCCGCCCATTCAAATTGCAGGTGGCGTAGTTTGCACACCCCCAGTTCGAATCAGTGGCCTCAAACTGCTGGCAGCAACTGAATCATACTAGCATTGTTGACAAGCTGGCAGCTCTGAAGCTCACACTCTCCAAGTGGAATAGGACGATTTTTCGCAACATCTTTGAATGCAAACGGAGATGTTTGAAGCGGCCTGGAGGCATCCAACACTAACTATCCCATCATTTCTCTGACTACTTATTCACTTTGGAAGGGAAACTAAGGGATGAACTAAATGATATTTTAGCCCAAGAAGAGATTTTCTGGCGCAAAAAATCACGGGTGACATGGTTAAAAGAAGGGGAGCAATGTACACCTTTTTTCCATACTACAGCTATTGTCTGCAGGAGGCGAAATCATATTTTGTGCTTGATGGATACGATGGGAAATTGGTGCAAAGTCCAAACCAGTCTATAGTGCTTAGCTTGAGAATATTACAAGGACTTGTACACTAGCAAGCCTTGCCTCCCATGTCAGCCTTCCACTTAGTCGTTTCCCCCCTTAAGCTACACTGATAAATCTTGGTTAAATCATTCGATCACTGCTCAAGATGCAGCCATCAATCAGATGGGAGCCCAAAAGACCCCAGGGCCAAATGGCTTTCCGCCGGGGTTTTTCCAACTGTATTGGAATGTGATTGGCACTTCTATGATTGAGGCCCTCCAAGGGGTTTTCTTGACAGGGAAACTTCCACCGGGCATCAACACACCTTGATATGCTTGATACCAAAAAATAAGGCCGTAGAATCACTGCATCAATTCTGACCTAACTCACTGTGCAATGTTCTAGTCAAGGTGGTGTCCAAGATTCTCGCCAACCACCTCAAACCATTGATGTCCAAGCTTACTGGAGACCACCAAGCTAGCTTTATACTGGGGCGCTCGACCACTGAAAACATTACAGTCGCTTAGAAAATGATCCACTCATTGAAGAAACTAAGGGGTAACAAAGGCGGAATTATCTTGAAAGTCGACCTTGAAAAAGCTTATGATAGGATTGATTGGGGTTTACTTCGTGAAGTTTTGAAATTCATAGGTTTTAATGCCACCTTCATCGGTTTGATCATGGAATGCATTTCTTTTACCTCACTATTGACATGTTGGAACGAAAATGTTTTGGAAACTTTTACCCCATCCTAGGGCATAAGACAAGGTGACGTGCTCTTTTCACATCTCTTTGTACTTTGTATGGAAGTTTTGGGACAACAAATTAATAATGCCATCCACGCCAAGCTTTGGAAGCCTATTTGCACGAACCGAGGTGGCCCAGAAATCTCTCATATCTTCTTTGCCGACGACCTTCTACTGTTTGGCGAAGCTTCTTTCTCGCAAGCTCGAAAGATGGAACATCTACTCTCACAATTCTGCGACTTCTTAGGCCAACAGATCAATAGAGGGAAGTCCCACATTTGGTTCTCCCCCAATACTCCTTGCTACCTTAGACACTCTATATGCTCGGAGTTTGGTGTGACCATCACATTTGACTTGGGTAAGTACCTGGGGGTACCACTGCTGCATGGCCACACAACTAAGCACCACTTTCAATTTTTGGTGGAACGAACACATGGCCGCCTGGTGGGATGGAAAGGCAAGCTACTGTCTCAAGTAACCTAGACTATTTTGTTGAAGAATACCCTTATAGCCCTTCCAACCTATACTATGCAGACTCTTGCAATCCCTAAACATATACTAAACAGATTGGATCAGCTATGCAGGGGTTTCTTTTGGGGTGTCCAGGAAGGGCAACGTAAATTACACACCATCGCATGGAAGAATATCTACAAAACGAAACGTCTGGTGGTTTGGGTCTACCTGTTTTGAAAGAAGTCAACCAGGCGCTTCTAGCCAAACTAGTATAACGCTTGATTCACTGCCCGAATCTACTTAGCAGTAGAATACTCAAGGCCAAGTATGGCAGTTGGGCAGCTATGTTAGCAGGTAATAGATCTCCACACTGCTCATATCTTTGGAGAAGCATGTTCAGTGCAGTGTAATAGATTTAGAAAGGTTTGAGCTGGCAAATTGGGGATGGCACAAAAGTCTCTTTCTAGCTGGACAATTGGACTCTGCATGGCCCACTCGTCCACCTGGCTTTGACTAAGATAAGGACACCCCAGCTGACCAGGAAGGTCCGGGACTACTGGAGGGCTGATGAAGGTTGGGACCTTGAGGAGCTTAATTGCCTCCTTCCCCAGGGATACTCAACATATTATCTCTCATAACAATACAACTCTAAATAGCAGTGCAGACTCACCAATATGGTCGCTGATTGCTCCTTATCAGATTTCAGTTCAATTGGCTAGAAAACTTATGCGAAATGATGAGGATCAACACCCTACACAACCGTGGCACCTCTTATGGAACTTCCAAGGGACATCCCGAGCTTCCCTAACTTTATGGAAGATACTGCATACTGCTCTTCTGATGGCACACCTATTGTGGTACAGAAAAATTCTGCAAACCCCCACCTGTAATTGGTGCTCCCAATCTGCCCAAACTATCATCCATCTGCTGAAGGACTATACAATTGCGAAAGCAATGTGGCAACTGATCTTAGACAAGGATCAATGGCCTACCTTTTTTGCAGCAACAAAGGAAGGCCAGTGGCTCAGTCAGAATTTGCAATTAGGGGACACCAGCCCCTTGTTTGGTTCTCATTGGCCTTATGTCTTTAGACAGGTTACCCATGACTTATGGTACAATCATAGTTGTAAGTTACACAAAGCTCACTTTTCGTTACAAGACCCCTATGCCATCGCTAAGAGTAGTCTGCTCAAAACTTTTGAGCTTCTCTCAGCAAGGGCATAGGGAGGCATACTTTATTTTTGCTCACAGCCCTGGGACCTTGTTTTGCCTACTGTTTGGAAATCTTGTACATGCATTCTTTTACTTAATGAAAATATGATCTAGTTTTACACAAAAAAAAAAAAAAAAAAAAGAATTTATAAGTCATGCATGTGACAAGTAATTTGCATGGTGGAATACATACATATATAGTTTTCTCCAAAATGGGGTAAAATTTTAAAAAAAATTTCCAAATTATTTTAATTTTTTACTCATTTTTAAAATTAGTGAGAGTCTATTTTGACAAAGTAGACCCTCAGTTTTCTTGAATAATGATGTTGCTAAATGCAATCTAAATAAAAGAATCCAAATTGAGCGAAAAAAATGGGCCCAAAAGGTAGAAAAGTTATCAATCCCGATGAAAATTTAAGGTTGTGTTTGGACTACAACTTATTTTGAGTTTAAGTTGATTCTTTTGTTTGGACAAGAACTAACTTTTTTTTTTGTCTCACAAAAGGCCTCACACTTGCAAATCTCTCTCTTTCAAGAATGGGTCTCACACTTATTTTTGCACTCATTTACTAGATAACTTTTTCGATCTCAAAAAGTAACTCCTCGTTTTTCGTAATAAACTCACTTAACTCAAAATAAGTACTAATCCAAATACATCCTAAGTGATCACAATGCAAAAAGCTCTTCCCAGTGGGAAGGAAAATTCCTTTTAATACGAAAATAAACAGTTGGAAAAAGTTTTTTTCAAAGTCGAAATCTCTCTCTAAGTGTTTTAAAGTGTTGGTTTTTGTGTTAAAAGAATTTTCCAATAGATTCAAAGGGATGAACCCGATGGAAAAAGGTTTTCTAAGGCCTTCAAGAGACTAGAGAAAAATGTGAGAAAAATCACTATAAACAATTGAAAAGGAGAGAGTTTTTAGAGTGAAAAATGAGAAATGCTTAGCCCCTTTCATGGTCATCACAGCCTTCCTTTTATAAGCAAAAATTAGCAAGGAAGATATTTTAATATGGAAGTTAAATTGACTATTTTTCAAGTAATTTTAGATGATTACTTTTAAGGAAAATTGGTCATTTTAGTCCTCATACTAAATTCGTTTGGACAAAAGGGTCCCTATTTTTTATTTTTGGACAAATGAATCTCCATTCTTTTTTTGTTTGGATAAAGGGGTCCCTGTTTTTTATTTTTTAACAAACGAATCCTCATTCTTTTTTTATTTGGACAAAGGGGTCCTTTTTAACTAATTTTTGTCCAAAAATACAACAAGAAAATAAAGGAATTATGAGAAAATTAAAAATAAAATGAAAT
>JAXGGT010014784.1:0-18239 GCA_035583425.1 Marsdenia floribunda
ACCTACTTCAGAATTTGAAAATAGTTATAGGATCTAGTTAGGTATTTTTAAAGATTTAGGACCAAGTTTGGGAAATGTAAATAGTTACGGGACTAAAGTCAGGAATTTTCCTTTAATTTATTAATAAATTATTTAATATTTTTATTATTTTTTAATTTTAATATTTTATATATAAATAAATTACATAATGTTTATATTTTTATAAGTTAAACAGGTAAATAATCAAGTTAGTTGGTTGATATCGTGTAATCGTGTTGGCAGGTTGACAAGATTAATTTTGGTATCATGTCCGGATTCAACTTTTTCGTGTCATTTTGGGTGTGTGTCGGGTTCGGGTTAATAGGTTAAGTATAATTACCTTAACTCAACTCGATACAATTACACGAACCCGATACTATTACCACCCCTAAGTCAAACTATGCAAAAGAATACTATTAAGAGGAGCAAGAAAAATCAGAAGCAGAGAATCTGATGTTTACTATCCAAGAAATTCAATTTCATTTTCAATGAATTCATACAAATCAATAATCTATCTAAGAAAAACCAAAGGACGTCACAACCTGTAATAATTGGATCTTTTAGTATCCATTCATGGAAAAATGAATCTTTCTATGTGAAGTATTCTTCATTTAGTATATCCAAAATTTTAGTTCCTTGGAATGAATGTAAAAGTGTTAATAATGAGATGCCTTGTATGGTTGAGAAGGATGGTAGAGATGTAGTGCTATTGACTCAATATTACTTGGATTTAGTTGTGGGAGAAGATTAGCTGGAGCATCTTATGTAGAGTGCTTGTTTGGAGATTAATTATGAGTTAGATATTCAAGGATTAAGTAGGTCTATAATTATATTTTTATTGTATAAACCGTTGTTTGAAATAGTGATTCTTAAAATGCTAGTTGTGTGTGTTTTCTTTTTATGTTTGTTGTAGAGACAATTTTGGTAGCATAAATGTTGAAGGTAAGGACCAGACAAAAGTAGGTTCAGGGAGGTTCAGGTAAGTATATTTAAAATATATTGTTACGTGATTACACAAAATAGTTTGGAGTATATGTCTAAGTGTGCATGTTCTTATATAGGCATTCAAGATGAGGAGCTTTCGGAGGTTTTTGAGGTTCAAGTTCTTATTCATCCTAAGGGGAAGAGCTAGAGTTCAGTAATAGCAGAAGCAACTGAGGACCGCAAAGGTGAATGCTGTTGGATCCAAAGAGGGTTCATCAACTATCTTTATGCCAAAGTGGGGCATTTAGTACACCGACAAAATATCGGCTGCGTTGGCCAAATATTTTGTGGAAGATTACCTGCCCCTATGAGATAAGAGGAGGTTGAGCAATGTGAAATAGATAGACTCGATCAATAGTTTTTTATTCATGCATTTTATCAAGTGCTTTTGCTTTAGTGTACTAATAGTTTTTTGTGGGTGCAGTCTATAACTTTGGATCTTAAGGTCATAGAGCTATATTTGGAATTGTTGGAGTCATATTTTGTAGTTGAATATGAGAAAGATAGCTTTAAACGTAATTTTGAAGAAGCTAAAAAAGAGAAGGAGGATGCTCTGTCGCGGAGGAGAGGGACATCCAAATTGGGACCCTGTTGTCTCAGGTGATGAGTTGAAGAAAAAGTTGGCGGAGGCAAAAATGAAAACCTCAAATGAATAAATAACCTTCGTGTTTCTTTTATGGCTTCTACATCTACCAAGAGGGGCAGTGATTCAGGTTGTGAGGGTGGTTTCGATAAGGGATCCGAACGGTGCAAAGGGTTTGTATGTTAGTGTAGCGTATAAGTAGAATTTGAATTTCCTTATATAAATGAGGAGGATCAAGAGATAGGAATTTTTGAGGATATTTTTAGATTTTTATGGATCAAACTTGGGCGGTTGTTGTCGAATGTGGTTCGGACTACAGTGGATGTTATCGGTGGCTTTTTACTCATGCATTTTATAAGTACTTTTGCTTCAATGTACTAATCGTTTCTGGGGGTGCATTCTATGACTTTGGATCTTAAGGTCATGGAGCGATATCGTCAACCTCCCATTCACACGTTGTTATATTTTGTAGTTGAATATGAGAGAGATAGATTCAAACATAATCTTGATCAAGCTAAAAAAGTGAAGGATGATGCTTTGTCGCAAGTAGAGAGAGGGACATCCAAATTGGGACTCTGCGATCTCAGGTGGATGACTTGAAGAAGAAGTTGGCAGAGGCAAAAAAAAAAAAAAAAAGAAAAAACTCAAATAAAAAAATAACAATGCGTGAATGGGATGCCAAAGCAAATCGATTAGTCTTCATGTTATTTTTATGGCTTCTACGTCTACCGAGAGTGGCAGTGATTTGAGAGTGGATGAAGAGAGGGTTGTTAGGTTGGGTCTGGAAAGGGATCCCAATGACCGGAAGGGTCCATATGTTAGTGTAGTGTATTGAGGTGCAGTGTGGAATTTGAATTTCCTTATATAAATGAGGAGGACCGAGAGGTAGTAATAATGTATAAGGCCCCCATGACTATAGTAGCTAGGTTAGGAAAGAAACCTAAGGCCAAAGTCATAGACAAGCCTTTGAACCTTCGAACCACAAAACACTGAAGTATCATTTCCGGATGTAGGAATTTTTTTTTCAAATTTGGGATTTTTATAACTTTCGTTTGGCTTACCAATATTCATACCCCCATTCAGGTGTGTAATAACATATGTCACACACCTGCTTGTGAGGTTGAAATTTCCTCTTCATCTACTTTTTGAGGATATTTTGTTAATTTTTCGAATCCAACTTGGATAACTGTCGTCGAATGTGGTTCAGACCATAGTGGGTTTTATCATGACTTGCAGAGCATATGGGGTGAAAGTAAGCTTAGAACTTTGGAGAAGGCTTTATTTCTATGTGAAGCATTCTTTGTTTAGTATATCCATAATTTTAGTCCCTTGGAATGAATGTAAGAGTGTTAATAATGAAATGCCCAATACAGTTTGGGAAGGATGGTAGGGATGCAACAGTATTTACCCAGTATTACTTGGATCTGGTTGTGGGAGAAGATTGGCTGGAGGGTCTTATACAGAGTGTTGGCTTGGAGGTTGATTATAATTTGGATATTCAATGATTAAGTAGGTACATAATTGTACTTTTATTGTATATACTGTTGTTTTGAAATGGTGATTCTTATAATGTTGGTTATGTGTGTTTTCTTTTTCTTGTTTGTTGTATGGACAAGTTTGGTAGCACAAATGTTGAAGGAGAGTATCAATCGAAGGCAATTTCAGGGGTTCAAGTAAGTATATTTAAAATATTTTTTTCATGATTGCACAAAATAATTTGGAGTATATGTCTAAGGTGCATGTTCGTATACAGTCGTTCGAAATAAGGAGATTTCGAAAGTTAGGTTAAGTTTATGTTTGTGGACCAAAGGATGAGAGTATGGGTAAAGCTGGGAATTCGAATGTGGGAGGAATTCGATCTCTGACCACATTTGGACAAGGGAAGAGCCAAAGGTTGGTAATCGATAGAAGTGTCTAAGGACTGCAAAAGTGAATGTTGTTGGGTTCGAAGGGGGTTCATTAGCTATCTTCATGCCAAAGTGGAGCACTTGGTGTACCGACAAGATATCAGCTACTTGATCAAAGATTTTATGGAACATTAACTACCTCCAGGAGATAAGAAGAGGTTGAGTAATGTGAAATAGATATACTTGATCAGTAGTTATTTATTCATGCATTTTATCAAGTGTTTTTGCTTCTGTGTACTGATAATTTTGTGTGGGTGATGTCTATGACTTTGGATCTTAAGGTCATGGAGCAATATCGGGAATCGCTGGAGTCATATTTTGTAGTTGAATCTGAGAGAGATAGATTCAAACCTAATCTTGAAGAAGCTATAAAAGTGAAGAAGGATGCCCTGTCGCAGGTGGAGTAGAGGGATACCCAAATTGGGACCTTGCGGTTTCAGGTGGATGAAAAAATAACAATGTGTGAATAAGAGGTCGAAGCAAATCAATTACTCCTTCTTGTTGTTTTTTATGTCTTCCGTGTCTATTGAGAGTGGCCGTGATTTAGGTGTGGATGAAGAGAGAGTTATTATGGTGGGTTCGGTAAGGTATCTGAACAACTCGAAGGGTCTATATGTTAGTGTAGTGAATCAAAACATGGAGTGGAAGTTAAATTTCCTTACATAAATCAGGAGGACTAAGAGGTAGGAATGTTTATTAGCCACCAAGACTATAGTAGCTAAGTTAGGGAAGGAACCTATGGCCAAAGCCATAGACAATCCTCTAAACTTTTGAACCACATAATACCGAAGTGGCATTTTCGAATATACGATTTTTTCTTAAATTAGGGATTTTTATAACTTTCATTTGGCTTACCAAACTATATGTCCTTTTAAAAAGCAACGTATTCATACCCCACATCCTGGTGTGTAACAACATATATCACACACTTGCATGCGAGGTTGAGATTTCCTCTTCATCCAATTTTTTCTGATATAACTTAGGTAACTATTAATGAATGTGATTTGGACTACAGTGGGTTTTATGATGGCATGTCGGCATACAGGGTGGAAGTAAATTTTAGAACTTTGGAGGAGGCTTTATTACCTTAGTCAGAAGAGTAAAACGACCGAAGGTAGGGGATCTTTCTATGTTAGCTGAGGAATATTGCAACCTATAATAATTGGACCTTAGAGTATGCATTCATGGAAAAAAATAATATTTCTATGTGAAACATTCTTCGCTTAGTACACCCAAAATTTTAGTCCATTGGAATGAATGTAAAATGTTAATAATGAGATGTCCAATACGGTTAGGAAGGATGGTAGGGATGCAACGCTATTTACCCAGTATTATTTAGATTTGGTTGTGGGAGAAGATTGGCTAGAGGGTCTTATGCAGAGTGCAGGTTTGGAGGTTGATTATAATTTGGATATTCAAAGATTCAGGAGGTGTATAATTGTGCTTTTAAACCATTGTTTTGAAATAGTGATTCTTATAATGCTAGTTGTGTGTGTTTTCTTTTTATGGTTGTTGTAGGGACAAGTTTGGTAGCACAAATGTTAAAGGTGAGTACCGAATAGAGGCAGGTTCAAAGGGGTTCAGGTAAATATATTTAAAATATCTTGTCGTGTGATTGCACAAAATAGTTTGGAGTATATGTCTGAGTGTGCATGTTTGTATATAGGTATTCAAAATGAGGAGCTTCCGAAGGTTGTTGAGGTTCAAGTTCCTACTTGTGGACCAGAGGACAAAAATAGGGGTGAAGTTGGGAGTTTGAATGTGGGATGGATTCGGTCTTTGGCCATATTCAGCCTAGGGAAGAGCCGGAGGTTGGTAATCGACAGAAGCGTCCGAGGACCGCAGAGATAAGTGTTGTTAGATCCGAAGGGGTTCATCAGTTATCATTCTGCCAAAGTGGGGCAGTCAGTGTACTGACAAGATATTTGCTGCGTTAGCTAAAGATTTTATGGAACATTGCCTACATCCAAGGGATAAGAGTAGGTTAAGCAATGTGAAAGATACAGATTTGATCAGTGGCTTCTTTCACTGGAAGTATCAGGTTTGTTGTGCATTTATTTTATCAAGTGGCTTTTGCTGTAGTATACTAATCGTTTTCTGTGGGTATGCAGTCTATGTCTTTGGAACTTAAGGTCATGGAGCGATATCAAAAATTGATGGACTAAAAGAAAATCTCAGATGAAAAAATAGTAAGGCCTGAATGGGAAGCCGAAGCAAATCGATTAAAAGATCATTACAAAAGGTCGAAGGTGGTATTAATGAACATGTAGATTTGCACTAGCTTAGTTGGGTTTGCTAATTGTTATGGAATTATTTATGGCAATGGAAGATTTCATGTGGGTGATAGACCTTTATGCTCTTCAAGAAAATTTCCAAAGACTTATGTTGGTGGCAAATATGTTCAACACCTTTGGGATGGCAATGCATTGAGGTGGATCTAAATGGGTTCGGGTAACATGGAAACATCTGAAAATGAAGCTGCTAATGATAATTGTCCTGTAGGCTGTACGCAAGGAAGGCAACCAAGGGAAGGTTCAAAGGCGGGGGTTGTAGAAGGCATTACCACATCATTAGGACCAACTATTTGAATGACAGATGATAGTCCTTCTATCTAGGAATGTGTTGAATACATTATTCGTTTTTTGTCAAAGTAAAAGATTTGAATATTTAAACACATTTGGGATATTATTATTTTTGTTGACTGACTTGAAAAAGTCAAGCATTATGTATGTGTTATTACTAGATATTTATATGTAAGCAATGAACAAATGACTTGTCTATATTACTCTCAAAAATTTGTTTGAACTAATGGATAATAAAGGTGCATAGAAATAACAAAGAGAGGAAATGAATGTAAAATAGTCTATCAAATAGACAAGATGTTTGGAAGTAAAGCAAGGCGAAGAAATATGAAACATAGGTAGACGACTCTACGACAAATACTTTTTAGATCGTGAGCATTCCATGACCTTGCAATATATCGACCTGTAGAGTCTTTGAGTCTTACACTACCGTTGTTGTGCACCTTCAAGACAACACAAGGGCCTTCCCAGTTGGCATCCAATTTGTTGGTGGGTGTTTGCCTGTTAACTTCGTTTTTGTGAAGAACGAGGCCTCCCAACCATAGATATTTAGGTTGTGAGCTCTCCAGTTTCTATATTTAGCCAACTGTCGCTTGTAAAAGGCTTCTCTGCTTGCAGCATTGTGTCGAATATGTTCAAGCAAAATCATGTTTTTGGGTGCTTTTGATGATTCTAATTGGCAGAAAAATGGTTCATTATTACTGATGAACATCGGATTTCAACTTATAGAAGTTCCTCTGTGTTGAAACATAGGTTGAATGGTGCTTCTTTGGTTCAGCTATAGGAGGTTGTTCGATAAGACCACAAGACACTTGGTAGTTTGTCAACCCACTTTCCTTTTGCTGCTTCTAGCCATTTTTTAAGGCCTTGGAAAAATGTCATATTCGTAACTTCGAATAGTCCATTAGTTTGTGGGTATTCAACTGATGTGAACCGATATTCAATTTGGAGTTCCTGACAAAAATTTTAAAATCCTATGCCTCAAATTATTTTCTTTTGACAGTAACGAGAATTCGGGGGTTTTCAAAACGAGTAATAATTTCTTCCCAAAATAAATACTTTACCTTTATGGCGATGATAGAGGCTAATGCATGGGCTTCAACTCATTGTCTGAAATAATCAATATCAACAACTAAGAATTCTTTGTCGGCTATACTTTTGGGAAAGGGCCTATTATGTCCATCCCCATTAGTGAAATGTTATGAGATGGTTAAGTGAATGAGATTCAGCACATGGGAGATGATGCAAATTAGCATGTAATTGGCAATTGTGGCAAGTTCGAACAAGAGTTGTACCATCTATTTCTAAGGTAGGCCAAATGTAACCTACATTACTTTGCTTGCAAGGTTAGGGGCACCTATATAAGCTCCGCAATGCCTTCATGTATTTCGTGAAGGATATAATCACCTTCCTTGAGCGTAACACACTTTAGCAAAGGTCACGACTAGTTGTGGCGATACAGAGTGCCTTCAAGAAGTACGTAATGACTATCGATGTTTGGACTTATCTGGCTTTGAATGAACTTGACAAGGGGGTCCATCTAGGTGGGTTCGATTTTAATGTCAAGGAGTGTTCCTACATCAATAGATCACTTAGTTGGAGGTTCAATCCAAGTGGCATCAATAGGTTCTATATGTAGTTTAGATAAGGAATTTGGTTTAGTATTGTACTTATGTGGGATATGCTCTATCCACACATACTGAAAATGTGAAAATAATGTTGATGCAAGTTGTAGATATTGTTGCATGTTCGGCTTTTTGGCCTCATAATCTCCATTTGTTTGTTTGGCCACCACTTGTGTATCTATCAGGATAATGATATGTTGGATTCCTAGAGCTTTGGCAATTTGTAGTCCTTTAGGAGGGGTAAGGGTAAGGCTTGCACCTTTGGTGGATTTGGTGGTTCCTTTATGTTTTGAAAAGCTTCTGCACATTCTTTGGTCCATTTAAACTGTTTCAGGTTCCTCAAAGCTTGGTAAAATGGTAAGGCCTTTTCGCCGGACTTGGACAAAAAAAGACTAAGAGCTGCAACACGTTCAGTTAAACGTTGGACCTCCTTCATGGTAGTGGGTGATTTAAGCTTGTGTAAAGCTTCAATCTTGCTTAGGTTAGCTTCGATCCCCCTCTTGGATATCATGTGCCTTAAGAATTTACCTACCGGAACACCAAAAGAGCATTTAGCAGGATTCAACTTAAGGTTGTGTTGTTGGAAAGTGTGAAATATCTCTTGTAGATCATCAATGATATCCTTCAAAGTTTTTGATTTGACCAAAATTTTATCAACATATGCTTTGATGTTTTAGCCTATTTGTGGGCGAACATTCTATTGAGTACGTCTTGAATGTCGATAGTGGTGTTCTTAAGACCAAAAGACATTCGTATGTAACAATAAAGGCCATCATGGTCACAAATGAAATTTTCTCCTCATCCAAGATAGCCATTTGTATTTGGTGATATCCCTTGTGGGTATCCAAAAGGCAAAGTAGTAGATATCCAGTTGTAGCAACGATCATTTTGATCTATCTAGGGGAGTAGGAAAGTTTTTCTTGGGATACCTTTATTCAAAGAAGTGAAATTGATGCAAACTCGCTAGGCTCCGCTGGATTTAGGCACAATTGCTGGATTTGCAAGCTACTGTAGGAATCAAACTCTCCTGATAACAACTGCCTCTAGTATGTTCCAACCTCCACTCGGATGATGAGTTGTTGTTCTAGAGCAAAGAACCTTCGTTGTTTTACTATGAGCTTGGTAACTTCGGGTATGCCCAGTTAGTGCTTAGAAAAGAAGCGAGGTACCTCTCCAATGTCCATAGCATGCCATGCATATATGTGCTGGTACTCTGCAAGTAGATCTACTTGCTGGTGTTTCAATTGGACTGGAAATGTTGTACTAATCAATACCTTTCTATCTAGGAAATGTGGCATTAATTTGAAAATCTTCAAGTTCATCTAGGGGTTCGATGTGGTGGTCCTTTTCTTTCTCATGTTGTGGATCCTCAAGTTGGACGGGGTTCGTGATTATGGATGCTTGATAACATGTTTATGTTTTTTGAATGTCTCCCTTAATGGACTAAGAACCATTAGTGACTGGTATAAGTAATTCATTGTTGAAGGTGCATACTTGAGATTTCATCAGTTTTAATGCTAGGTGTCCCGAGATAATATTGTATGCAGATGGACAATCAACAACCACGAAGGTTACTACGTGAGTAACTTTCAAGTGATGGGTCCCCATTCAAGGGGCAGGTCAATGGTACCAATGGCATACACAGTGTAGCTAGAGAATCCACTTCAAGGGATGGAGGTCTGGTTAATGCTCTCATCAAGAATCCCCATTTGTTTGAGCGCTTAGTAGTATAGGATGTTTCAGAGCTTCTTGTGTCTACTAATATTTTTTTAACAAGAAAAGAGGCTACACAGAGGGAGATAACCAAGGGAACATCATTATTCAAGGTTGAAGGGTTATCTAACTTCTATCGCTTAGTGTGTTCAGTGTTGAAATAGGGATTGCCTCCTGAAATAACATGGATGACCTTATTAGATTGGATCGGTTGTTGGGAGAGTCTTGGTTTGGTCACCGTGGCGCTATGTCCTAGGTAATGTTTTAAATATTCATTGAGGGAGCCTTTTTGGATAGCAACTTCAATTTCTTTCTTTAAAGAGAAACAATCATCAGTGTGATAGCCAATATCCTGGTGGAAGGCGCAGAAATGACTTGAATCCTATTTGTCTAGTGGAGTTTACATTGGTTTGGGTGATTGCAAGATGCCCAAAGACTCTACCTACTAGAGGATGTGTATGAATAGCAAGGTGAAGTTCGGATTTGACATTCTTTGTTATGCATAAGGTGTGGGGGGCCGATTTCTTTGACATTGAGGTCGATATTAATGTTTCATTTCTTGCAGCACTACTAAAGAGGGCGTGTAGGAGACTGTTTGGTTGTGGCCGACTTAGAGGGTCTATCCGAAACATTATTGGTGAAAAAAGTTGGCTTTTACGGGGGTCCCTGGGGTGTTTATATTAGCTAGGTATGGAAAAACCTCCCCTATTCCTTTTGGTTGACCTGCTATCTGTGCAAAAGGCTTCTTCTCTCTTGTGTTTCCTGAGTTCAATTTTGAACTTTTCCAATTCCTCGCCTCAAATCTATTTTCAAACCTTTGTGAACAATTCTTGAGTTGTTTGAGGTTGTACGATATTGAGCTTAGAGGAATACCTTTTTGGCCTCAAACTATTAATGAAGGTTTCTATGTAGCTAGGCTCAGTACAATTGTAAACTTGTAAAGTCTGCTTATTGAAACATCGAAGGTAGTCTGCCAAGGACTCGTCTTTTTGCTAGTGTAGATTATGGAGGTGAATTCGAAGTTTTGTGCATGTGGGATGACATTCATTACCCTGTACCTCGCCCCTCGGTGATTCCAATTTCAGGAAAATTGAAAGGTAAGAAAGGTAAGAAATCTGTTAGAGCAACCTTCATTGCCCTGTCCCTCTGTAGTCTACTACCTGCAAAATTCTAAAAAAACAAATTTTCTAATTGAGAAAAGGATTTGATAAAACCTGTTGTGATTGAAGGAAACCTATTCGGAGCTTGGCCAACTAATGTACTCACAAACAAAATGACACAATATCATATCATTGGCGATATACATCACAATGATGGTAGTGTAGTGTTGGAGGTGCGCTTTTGGGTCGGAAGTACCATCATACTTGTCTATATGTGCGGGTCTAAGTCGTTCAGGTATTGCAATCATATGATATTCAAGTTTCAACGGATGAGACTCCAGTAAACTCTAATGATGCTTTTGCTATTGAAACCATGGGAGAGCAGTTTGAAGCTAATCAAACAAGTCTTAAATCTGACCTTCTATTTCTTGCCCTCTTCCAACTATAGGTGGGGTGGTGTAGGTGATAGGATTTTTCATGGGTTGCATTGGGGGTGTCGGTGCAACATGTGTTATTTTAGTAGGTGGTGTCGAGTGTTGTAGCCAAGGGGGGGTATCAGTGGCAGGACTTGCTCATTATTTGTGGAACCTTCGTCCTCTTGATGCTGCTGATAGGGTGTTGCTGCAACTCCTTTGTTACAGATGAATTCCCTAAATTCATCCAAATTGGTAAATTATGAAGTCATGATCTACGGAGTAGCGCATTTTTGTTTTTGGGGGCATGTGCAGTGTGACCATGCAGGAGGTTGATGTGGAATCCGCAAGATTGGTAGGTACAATACATCAGGGATGTGTCCATTAGATATGTCCTGGTCAGTTGGATTAGCCAGCCATTTGGCTAGTGCATCTTGTTCTTGAGTCTGACCAATTGGAGGGGCCATTTGGGGAAGTCTAGTCTTAAATAAAATAGGATCAGCAACCATATAGGGACATGCTCTTGGTGGTGATGGCTGAGTGGCCGGCTAGTCTTGAGGAAGTTGAGAAATTTCCACTAAGACTGCTTGAGATGTGTTCAATGACTGCGTGTAGTGATCATGGTTTGAAAATTTGAGAAATGTGGTGGTGTGTACTTATGGTGGGTGCCAATGTAGCTGAAGATTCCTCCTTGAACTTAGGGGTCTCCTTAACTACTCAAAACTTCTTCTTCTTGCACAATGGGAGGGTGTGGTCTCCCCATAAAAGCTCCGATGTCTAAGTCAAATAAAGACTTAATGCAAAAAAGCTATAAGTAGGATAAAGAAAGTAATACTTTTTTATATTGACTGTGGAATCTTTTATAAGCATATTATTCGAGGTGTGATCTTCTTGGTTTTTTTTTTTTTTTTTTTTTTTTTGGGATAAGTATGGATAAATTTGATAAAAAAATGGAAATGAGAATAACATAAAAAGGAGTCAGTTACCCATTCTTTTCACCCCCACAGACTGGGAATGAGAAGTTTAGAAGGAATTAGTCCGCAAAAATTAGAACAAGAAGCCCATTTGGCTAAGTAATAAGTAGTGTTGTTACAATGTCTAGAAGAATAAAAAATTTTCCAAAAAACATACTTAGATAGTAGAGCTCAACTTTCTTCAATTCTAGTTTTAGCATGCCAATCCTCGAATTGGGAAAAACCTTGTAGAGTAAGAATGATATTAGAAGCATCTCCTTCAAAAATAATGTCCAAATGGAGAGGCTCTGCTGGAACAGAGCTTGGATAGCTACTTCAACTTTAGCACAAAATAGGTTATTGGAGTCAAAGCAGTTCACCTAAGCCTCAGAATCACTCCTCTAGAATTATGAAGAATGCACTTGTGATAGTTTTGCCATTATTGAAAGCGGCATCGAAGTTAAACTTGAGTTCTCTTGCTAATGGGGGTTGCCAACAGTGTTAAGAGTGGCTAAAATTACCCTCAGCATTTGCATTTTTACTACCCAAGCAAGCTTTCCAATACTTTAAAAAGTCTGATTAACTTTGGTTGAGATTTCAGATTAATAAGGGCTGGATTTCCTTTCCACATAAGATTCTTTCTCATTCATATTTTCTCCAACAAAACCATTTGAGAATGGACCATCTTCTGTTTTAAACATCATGAATTGGAAAAGGAGTTGTTCCCTCTAGTAGCATTTTCAACTATTTGAAGAAGTCCGAATGTCGAAACTGGATGATACGGATTTGCCACAGTGAGTTCCACCATAGCAGTTGGCTTATCGAACATTCCATTACCAGATGTTGTATAGACTCAGAGTGTAATCCACATATATAACATTTTGTATCAGACAGTGGGATAAATTTGCTTAACCTGTCAAGAGTAGGAAGAGATTTAGACAAGAGTTTCCATAAAAGTAATGCATGTTACCATGAAGTTTTGTCAACCATATTAACTTCCAGATTGTGTCACTATTGTTGCCATATGTGATTGCATGAGTCCTGTCTTTGATGAGTATCTTGTACGCTGATTTAATAGTATACTCCTCTGTCTTGCAGGGAACCTAGACAGCTTAGTTTTGCTCCATGTCAAGTATTGGAGTATTACAAATGAGCTTGGTAATATCTCCCGGAAAGGCAGCCTCTACTATACTTTTATCCCATTGTGTGCCATCTGCCATTATGAGGTCACTTACAAAGATTAAGTGTTGAGGAATTATGGTATCATTTGGAATTCGGAAGCCTGGGTAGTTGTACAACAAAGGATCCCCTAAGATTCTGGTTGTTGATCTTCTACCCACCTGAAAACAAAAGTCAACTTTCAAAGTACCTAGGCAGATTTTGATACCTCTCCATATCCATTAAGCTACCAGATTGGTTTGTTCCATGTCAAGTACCCTATGACCCCTCAAATATTTTGCTCTTATGAGCTCCACTACATTCTCCCCATATCTTTGCTAACATTCCATGCTAAGGAATTATTGATCTCCCCCATTTTCCTCAAACCAAGGCCTCCAAGATGCTTAGGCATGCAAACAAAATTTCATACTTTAGGGTAAAGATGATGTGTTTGTGAATCATTGAAACCTAAAAGACCATGTTATCCATTCTTTGAATCATTTTTTTAGGCATTTGGATTGTTTGTATTATGTAGGCTAGAATTGCTTGGGCAATGGATTTAACCAGCACTATTCTACCTGCCATTGAGAGTGCTTTCTTCTTCCATCATGATAATTTAGTGGCTAATTTCTCCATTACCTTCTTGTATGCAGTAGTCTTTGATTTGAATTGGCAAAAGGGGTGTTAAAGGTGCTTTCCTTGATGGTTGCATTCTTGGATGCCAAGAAGTCTGCTAATCTGTCTTTTGCCGATGCCGGATACATTCTTGCTAAAGTGGATAGATGATTTGTTCCAGTTTATTTCTTCTCCTGTGCTGCTACAATATTCTATAAGAATATTAATGGCTTCCTTGGCCTTCGATTCATTTGCCTTGCAGTAGATTACCAAGTCATTAGCCTAAATCAAGTGTGTAATCCTTAGGCTGGTCCGGGATACTTTGATGCCACTATTTTGCATTCATATTCTACTTTAGCTAACATTTTGGACAACAGATCTAAGAAGATAGTAAAAATAGCTAGGGACGTTGGATCGCCTTATCTTATGCCTCTGCTTTGAAATAGCCAAAAGGAGAACTATTTAGCAGAATAGAAAAGTAAGTTGTAGACATGCATTCAATAACCATATCTGTGAACTTTTGACTGAAACCAAACTTTAGGAGGATTTTTCCCAGTATGCTCCATTCTACCCGATCATACGCCTTGGCTAAATCCACTTTGATCGCCATGTAGCATTTTTTTTTTTCCTTTCTTTCCATTTAGGTAACGCATTACCTCATGGTTTAGGATAATGTTGTAGTTAATAGATCTGTGAGGAATAAAAACAGCTTCGCTTGGGTGGACTATATCTTCCAGAAGAGCCTTAAGCCTTGTAGATATGATCTTTGCTACTATCTTGAGGAATACATTACACAATGAGATAGGCCTGTACTGTGCCACCTTTGAAGTACTTTTTGTTTTTGGGATCAACACCAAGAATGTATGATTGTATGAGGGTTTCATACGACCTGTATTGAAAAATTTTTGCACTTCTAAAATGACATCAGGACCAATAATGTTCTAGTAGGTTTTGTAGAAAGTGACAGTCTTCCCTTCTGGTCCTGAGCTTTTGTAAGATCCCATGTTCAATAAGGCTTTCCGAATCTCCTCGTCAGGTGGAATTTTCTCCAACTAGCTATTCATCTCCTCCTTGACTTGTGTGGTTATAATATCTTGCAAGTAATTCGGCAAACTAGGGGAAACACTAGAGAATAGATTAGTGAAGTTTTGTTCAAATGCATCTCCAATGAGGTGTCTATCACACAACCAATAACTATTGGAATTGAGAATATGGGTGTTTGTATTATACCTGCGGTGGATGATGGTAGAAATATGAAAATAATGGGTATTGGTGTTGCCCTCCTCTAGATAGCGAGCTTTCGCTTTATCTCTCCTAAAGAATTCCTCTCTTTTGTAAAGTTCATCTAGATCTTTCCAAATGGAATTTTCTGTTTGGATGGTATCAGTATCTTAGGGACCCTCTTGGATATGCTTAGAGGTGTAAATGAGCCTAGCCGAACTAAACATCGCATGTTTGGGCTTAGTTTGTTTATTTTTCAAGCACTGCTCGAGTTCATTCGTATAGTTCGAATATTGTTCAAGTTCGGCTCGTTTAACTTTCAAGCTAACTCGAGCTCGAGCTTGAATTAAGTTTTTAAGAAATTATAAAAAAAATAAATATAAATATTAAAAATATCAAATTTGTATTAGACTTAAAATTTCTAAAATAACAATAACTTAAATAATTTAAGTATTTAACAATTTAATAAACTAAAAACCTTATTAGAATATAAAAACTCACACAAAATAATAAATTTCAAAAAGATAACCATATAACACAAATTAACAACACAAAGGATTAATAAATAAAAACAAAAACAAAAGAGTAATTTCTTCATACATTTCTTAATATAGAAAAACATAACAAAAGGTTAAAACTCCATATAATGATAAATGCAACATTCAAAAATTAAGTACAATAACTAAAATTGTCAAATTCCAAACTAAGATATAAAAATTTCTTCAAAAGATGGATGTTCATCCTCTACCTGAAAAAGAAGAAGAAAATATATCTATTAATTATATACATAACAAATTATTCATAACATATTATATTATTTATATAAAGGACGGAAAAAAAAAAAAAACCTGTTTTTTGTACTTCTTAAGCCCATGAAGATTACGCACCCAATCAGATGCACATAAAAGCATTTCAATAGTATAGACTGACATTGAAGCACGACGGTTATCAATCACTCTACCTTCCACACTAAACGTAGATTCTGAGGCCACAACAGTAATTGGAATAGATAATATGTCACAGGCCATTCTAGATAATCTAGAATACTTAAACTGATTCACTCTCCACCATTCTAATGCATCAAAATGAGCTTTAGAATCACAAATGTATACATTTTCTTCAAGATAAACATTCAAGTCTGATTTCACAAGCTGAATAAAATCTGATTGCTTGACAAATGAATCAAATTTAGCCTTTCCAGTAATCACATTTCTTCCAACACCATGAACCTCATAGCTACCCCTACTAGATTGACTATTTTCCATTCTTGTCCTTGTTGAACTTTGTTCTTGCTTCGACTGAGATTCATTATATGCACTTGCATAACTTTCATAAAGTTCATACAATGACTTCTTAACCAATTCAATATTTTTATCTGAATCATCTTGATAAAGCACCGGAAAAACAAACTCAACAAGCTTCATTTTATACCTAGGATCCAAAATTGCACTAAAAGAAAATAACATATTACATTCACCCCAATACTTATCAAACTTGGCACCCATTTTTGCAGCCATGACCCTCATATAATCAGAATGAGCAAAATATTTTTCATTTAAGATTTCTTTGATCCTATAAAGCTCTGGAAGAAACAAATTAGACGTAGGATACTCAGAGCTAGATATCATATTAGTAATTTCATGAAAAATGACCAATAACTGAGTTACTTCTTCAACTTTCATCCAATCAAGACTGTTAGGAACATAAAAAAAAACCAGGATCAATATCATGATAACGAGAGAAAGCACCCTTAACTTCTAAAGCAGATGCCAACATCAAATATGTTCCATACCATCTTGTGGGACAATCCAAAATCAACTTTTTACAAGGCAATTGAAGTTGTTTCACAATCTTAGCAAATTCATTAATTCGAGTCTCAAAATTCTTTAAATACTTTATACCATCCCGAATAACATCAACTATACCTCCAATTTCACTAAGTCCATCTTGAACAAGCAATTTTAAAATATGAGCACAACATCTAACATGAAATAACTTTCCATCAATAGGCAATTTTTTCCTCAATAAAAAATCACCTTTGAATCTCCGAATACAAACATCATTATATGACGCATTATCAACAGTAATGGAAGCCAATTTATTTTCAATTCCCCAATCAAGAAGACATTTTCTTAGTGCATCAACAACAATAACACCAGTGTGTGAAGGTGGAATATTTTTAAAACTCAATACACGTTTTTGTAATACCCAATTAAAATCAACAAAATAACCAGTGACAACCATGTATTGAATACTCTGTCCACAAATCAGTAGTGATGTTAATCTTATTAACCTTCTATAGTAGCATCTTCAATTTTTTCTTTTCTTGATCATAAACTGACATGCAATCTTGCTTCACACAGTGACGATTAATTTTTTGGTAAAATGGAGAAGCAGCTTTCATAAACTTATTGAACAAAACATGTTCCATCATCAAGAATGAATACTCATGAACTAATACCATTTGTGCAGCAAGTTCTCTAACTTTAGCATGATCATATGTAAAGTTATTAATAGAACTTACCCCATCCGATTCCGTTTGAGTAAATGAAAGAACCTGCTGCTTCAATGTCGGATTTTGACCAAGAGCTAATTTTCGTTGCAAACAAGTCTTCAAATGTCGATTTATTGTAGTAGTAGTGTTGTGCTTATTCACAGCCCATGAATCCTTGCAATAAGAACACCTTGCCATTTTGCAGCTTTTGTCATCCATCCATTCTTCCATTTCTTTCCAACAACTTGTTATTTTTTTTCTTTTTTTCCGCTTAAATGTTGTATTTCCTTTAACATCGTTGTCCTTATCTTCAGTTTCATCTATGTTAATATGCTCATTTACAGTCTGAGTAGTTACTTCATTTGTATCATCCATCACTGGACATGAAGAAGATTCTTGAAATGAACTTATGAATGGTATTACTGACATACCTATTCAAACAATTAAACAAGAATTTTAACTTGCAAAAAGTTATAATAGATGGATATAAAAAATGGTTAAAGAATTGACATACCTGTTATTTCTTCTATATTTATATCATATATAGAAGGAAGTAGTTAAAGAATCCAAGAATAGGGGAGTTTATAAGGGCACTGAATTACTGAGGCATAAGATAGTAGAAAGACAGGAAAAGAGTTAAGGTAACCAATGTTAGATTTCACAACAATTCACCAACTTGCTGTAAAATATTTTTCATATTAGCATAAAAGCCATCTTTTGAGGGGCAAAATATAGGAGTGATAATGCTAAAACATATCATGTTTTTAGGACCAAATTGTGCTTAATATGAGTTGATTTTTTAAAGTATTTGGACTAAATTGATTGAGAATGACACTAATTTGCATTATTTTGGCTATAGGAAAGTTTTAGGGA
>JAXGGT010014829.1:0-18221 GCA_035583425.1 Marsdenia floribunda
AAAAAATATGCCTAAAAGGACTTATTTATCTAATTATTTTTAATTTGGGGACTAAAAAAGTTAAAAAAATATATAGGGACTAATTCTTCCAAATGAAAATAAAATGGGGACTAAAATGTCTAATTTTCCGTTAAATAATTAAATGGGTAAATAATTAAGTTGGATTAATATCATTATTAAATGGATTGAATTAAAATTGAGATTTTAAATAAGATTATTAAATAAGTCAGGTTCGAGTTAAGATTTTAAATATGATTATCTATATAAATATGACACAATTATCATCCATACATAATATTTATAGTGAGAATCAAATTAACAATTTTACGGGGGGGAAAAAACAAGTATTGAACCCAATAATTAATTTGTGAAGCTAGCAATAATGAAAGGAAGGCAAATAAGTAATTAAATACCAGTAGTAGCACACCAAAATGTCTTTGCATATTTAGGGTAGAGTTCTTGAAAACTTGTTGTAGAAGTAGAATTGGTGATTATAACGTTGAAAAGGTTGGACAAAAGTGAGAGAAGGGTCAAAAGGGTCCTACAAAATATGTACCAAAAATATAATGGTTTTGAGTTTAAACTTAAAGATTTGATGTAATTTTTAGTCTCCAAAAGTACTCTGCCATCTTTGTCAATTGATAATTATATTGCACCTTTTATGAGAATTTGATGTTTCTATAATATACCATAACTTACATTGTACCTTTTATATGTGTGCAAGTTTTGATGGTTCTATTAAGAGAATTGCTTATTTTTGAATATATATATATATATATATATATTTAAAAAAGAATTCTTACATATATTTGTCAAGTGGAGGTTTTGAGTTCGAATTTTACTAGAGACAGTCTAATACCGAATTTCAGTTGAGGATTGTAGTTTTAGGATATCTCCCCCATAGATTTGGGTTATCAAATTAGAAAAAAAAAAAAAAAAAGTAGAATATATTATAACTGAGCATACTTTCCAACTTAGGACTCTACATGTAAAGATAGAAGTATCTCTCAATTTGAGACTCAAAATGAAATATTTTGAAATTGTAAATAATTATATAAGACAAAATTTATTTATTCATTAATATATTTTAGTATTGCTAACACACACACACATATATATTTAAATTATTAAATTTAATATGATTCAAATGTATACAATTTTTTTTTTTTTAAAAATATATTAGAATGTGAAAAAATTTTGTAATTAAAAAAAAAAAAAAAAAAACAATGAAATTCACTACTACTTTTTTTTTTTTTGCTTCTAAACCAGATCTGTGTATATATCATTAACAGAGGCAAAAGGTTACAATGACCCTATCCAAGTTAGCATTCCAAAACCCGAATTAACTGTGCAAAAAGAACTATCTACCGTATAGGTCAGTCCAGTAAAGTCTAGACCAAAAGGAGCTCCAGTGTAGAGTGGAGGCTTCTTTCAGTTAGGACTTCAGGGGAGCTACCTGATTTACATCCAAATCTCCTACGTATGTGGTTCATCCACAATTCATGAACCGTTTGTCTAAATACATAGGGCTAATTAGGACCTGAACTATTGGCTGTCAATGCCCCCCATAAATTACAATGGACCCAAGCAATAAAAGTGGTTGGTTGGCAAAACATGGACCAACAACCAGCAGGAACTAGACACCGCCATACACGAAACGAAGCCTGGCAGTCCCGAAGTAGGTGTAAAACAATTTGAAGAGCATGATCGCACCAATCACAGTTAGGTGAGGGGAAGGTCTTTTGCCGCCATAACAAAAAATTGGTGGGTAGAGCATTGTGCAAACCAAACCACAGTGTAAAGAATGCACGTAGGGGGCCTTTAAACTGCCACAGTTTCCCTCACTTTATCTAATGGGACTGTTGTCCGTTCTGACATAGTAGCCCTCTCACGGATTTCACAGAGAATTGTCCATTCGCGGTACCTTGCCATATCGGGATATCAGCCTGATGAGCATGAATCTCATCAGTAAGAGTTAGAGAGTGCAATTCCTCGAGAAGCTTGGGCGTAAGGGACCGGTCAAGAAACTCCATCTGCCAGCCTGAACGGGAATCCTAGTAGTGTTTGACCGGTGTCGACAGCTCCTGTTCTGTAAGTAAGCCAAGCGCATCTTGAGACAAAGGATATGACCTGAGCCAGTTGTCCGACTAGAACCACACATTGCTGCCTGAGCGCACCTTCCCCCGAGTGCCCTTCCGGATAAGGTCTATAGTGAGCAATAGGCTTCGCCAAGTAGCTGAAGGGAGTGGTGTAGCTGGCCTGTTGCACATATGAATCCAGCTCCCATACTTTTGATTTTGAATGTTACTGCCCAGGCTATGCGGCTGGTTGAGTTTCCGCCATGTCATCTTAGCTAATAGGGCAAGGTTCAGTTCCCATAAGCGAGGAATGCCCAAGCCTCCTTTCCTCTTTTCCAAACACACAGTGTCCCACTTCAAGGTATGTAGTCGATGTCTATCCTTAGTGTCACCCCAGAAAAAATTTCTACACAGTCGCTCAATTTCGGCAATGACCCCTTTGGGAATGGCGGCTGATTGCATAGAGTAAAGCGGGATAGCTCCCAAGGTTGTCTGAATTAAGATTGTTCTAGCAGCCTTTGATACCACCTTCAGCTTCCAATTGGCCAGTTTACGATGGATTTTATCAATAAGGTATTGATATGTCGATTTGCACACGCGACCATATATTACTTGCACCCCTAAGTAGGAGCCCAAGCTAGCGGCAATGGTGACACCAAAGCCTAATGATATGGAGCTTCACAAGTAGTTCGGAGTATTGGGGGAAAACCAAACCGTTGATTTAGCTCTATTCATCTTCTGGCCCGACTCCGCATGAAAACAACTCAAAACATTTTCCATGATTTTAGCTTGTGAATAGGAAGCTGCCCCAAATAGAAGAAGATTGTCTGCAAAAAATAGGTGAGAAAGGGGGGTACCCTGCCTAGATGCTGTAAGTGGTTTCCATCCCCCGTTTTGGACAGCTCGTTCAATTCGTTGATGGAGGACCTCCATACAGAGGACGAATAGATAAGGGGAAAGTGGGTTGCCCTGGCGGAGCCCCTTCGTAGGGGAGAAAGCCTGCAAAGGTTCACCATTCCAACATACCTGCAAGGAGGTGGATGACACAATATCTATTATCAAATTGATGATATTAGGTTTAAAGCCCGTTACCTGCAATACCTGTCTTAGGAAACCCCAATCCACCCTATCATAGGCCTTTTCCAAATGGATTTTGACAATCATCCCACCTTTACGACCTTTCCTCCTTTGAAGAGAGTGGACAAGTTCTTGTATAGTGATGATGTTGTCCGTGGCAAGTCTCCTGGGGATGAAGCTCGATTGGCACCATCTAGTGAGCTGTGTCATCATGGGTTGGAGGTGGTTAGCTAATATCTTGGAGACAAGTTTCACAACCACATTGCATAAAGAGATTGGCCGAAACTGAGATAAGGATTCTGGTCGGTCCTTCTTGGGGATCAAACAGATAAGTGTTTGGTTGAGGCCTCGAGGTAGTTGTCCCGTTCGAACATCAGTTTGTACAAACTCAACCACTGAGCTACCCACCTCCACCTACTTCCTATGGAAGAAGCATGGAGGGAAGCCATCTGGGCCCGGGGCTTCATTGGGTCCCATGTGAAACAGAGTTGCCTTGACTTCCACCTCTGAAATCGGTCTATTCAATTAGTTGCGATCCGAGTGCTTTATCGTGGGGAAAGTCCACTTCGTCGGGTCACTTGGTGAACAAATTTTTGCCGTATACAACTTCTCAAAGAACTGTCAGGCCATCGCTTTCAACTGATCAGCCTTGATGGACCACTCCCTGTTTGCATCTTTTAAAGTAGTGATTTTGTTTTGGCGGTGACGAATGATTGTAGATAGGTGGAAATACCAGGTACATCTCTCCCCCTGCCTAAGCCACTGCTGTCGCAACTTTTGGTGCCAAAGAGATTCCTCCTATTCCAAAGCATCATTAAGGTCTTGTTGGACTGTCATCTCAAGCTTTTCAAGGTAACCCGAACGTTTGGTTGCAAGAGCTCTTTGAATACCATCCAAACGAGCTAATGCCCAGAATTTCCTATCAAAGATATTACCAAAAACATTGCGATTCTAGTGTTGGACCTTACATGTGAAGTGGTCCTACAGTCTTGAATACTACCCCACTGATCATGCCAAGTCTCTTGTACAATTGCACAAAACTGTGGGTGTTTGTACTAGGCCTCTAACATATTGAAACTCCGCTGCGTCGCGCTGGGCTGTTTTCTCAGCGGTTATAGTAAGACGGAGTGGTGGTTGGAGCACACCCGAGGCAGATGTAGAACTTGATACTCAGAGAAGAGAGAAAGCCACTCCTTGTTCCCAAAGCAACGATTGAGGCACTCCTCAACTTTAGCTAAACCTTGCCGCATATTCGACCAAGTTATTTTGGACCCTCAAAGCCCAAATCTATCAAGCACATCTGTCAATCATATCCCGCAACGGACGAAGGAGAGCCAAGCAGCTTCTTTGGCTGCCCCTTTTGTCCGACAGTTCTACAATCTGATTGAAGTCCCCCAAGAGGAGCCACAACACCTTCAACCCGTCCCCGATAGAGCTGAGATACTGCCATAGACTATTTCGAAGGTTTGGCTTGGATGATGTGTACAAAGTCGAGCAGACCCAAGGAGGTTCACGACCTCGCCTAACTACCAGATTCATCACTTGGGCATCAATATTAATAGCCTCCAAAGTAACTATAGTCATGTCCCAAAAGACCCAAATACCACCAGTGAAGCCATAGGTTACAGAAACAATAAAATGAGAGAAGTGGGTCCTAGCCAGAATACCTTGAATGTGAGTACTGGCCACCCGAGTCTCAATTAGCAACAAAATTTCTGGTTTGAATTTTTTAGTCAAGTTGGTAAGGTGACAAAGGAAAGTGGTGGAACCCGCACCTTTGCAGTTTCACATTAAAATTGAGGGGCTAGACATAACTACATTGAGGCAGGAGGTTGCTTCCCCTCCACCACTCGATAGCCCCGTCTAGGTAGCTCCGAATACTCTTCACTAGTCAACATAGTAGTATTTGTCTCTGCCCGATCTAGCTTTGGATTTGGTATGGCTGGCTGCTGAACGGGCCAAGGACCATTTATTGAACCCCTTCTAGGTTCACTTAAGCCGGGGTTTCTTCTGATTAGTGTGTGGCGGGCCAGATAATTCCTTAAAGGGTCATCTGCCTCACGCGAAGCTCGTCTTTCCTGAGAGTGCGGCCCCTTTCTACGACCTTGATCTTGGAGATATTTGTTAAGGCCCCGCCCACTATCACGTCTAGCATGGGTCGTACTTGTTGGAGCATGTTTACTTGGGCCAGCTAAATCCTGAATTTTTTTCTTGAGAGTCTCCACTCTCTGTTCCCACCCTTCACTGGTGTCTAGGTCTTCCAGAATGGCAAATCTCGATTGGGTACATCTACACCCCTGGGCCCTAATCAGTTGGGCATGTTGTACGCTACTCTCCTCCTCATCCTGAATTTGGGCCACATCCTCCATATCCAATGGGTCATCGGACCTTGTCCTGGTTGGGTAGCCCCCAGTCAGTCTGGTCAGGCCCACCTGGTCTATCATGCCATCTTTCCCTAATTGTTAACGGTTCTCGGAGGGTTTCTGGGTTCGGCCTCCCCTGTTGCGGCATCATCCACGACCCAAAGCGGTCCTCCTCCCCAGTACTCATTGGGGGCCTCTGCTTGACTACCCTGACTTCAGGTGGCTCAGCTACATCTCCCTTTGTGTGTGGGCAAAGGTCTGTTCGGTGGCCATACACGCCATAGCTGAAGTAAATGAGGTGGAGACCTTCATACTCCACCTGTTGTTCCCGTCCCAAGATGACAACGAAAGGGGTGAGGGGGGGTTGAGAAGTCCACTTCAACGCAAACCTGGGCGTACCTACCTCGGTTCGCATCCATTGTGGTGTCATCAACCCTTACAGCCCGCCCAATCATATTTTCGGTTGTATACAGGAGCTCTTCATCAAAGAACTCCATCAAGAGCTCCGAAAAACAAACCCAAACCATTGTTGACTGGATGACATCCTCCGAGGGTTGGAAGTTTAGCCTCCACTTAGCTACCGTCAAGTAATGGCCCATAATAATCGACGGCCCCTCCTCCAATACTTTGTAGTAGTTACTGCAAGAGTAGAACCGGACAATGTAGTAGCCATTCATCCGGTCAATCAGTTGGCAACCATGTTCTAAGCACCACAGGTCGCGAGTCCTCTGCTCTAGGACCCAAAAGCTTACATTTTTCCCCAATAGTTTCAAGATAAGGGCCCCCCGCCATGGCTAAAACAGGCTATGATACTTCTCTGGAGTAATTAGGTATTACAAGGTCCTGAAGCTTATCCCGGTCCTCCTCAGTGGTTGGGAAAGCACACAGTTCCTCAATGCCTTCAAATTCGCGTTCATCATCCTCACCCATATAGAGAATCCTCTTGAAGGGTTGTTCTTTGAGTGTATCTGCAAAGGTGCAGCCACGCCAGGCAGAATGCAGCTGCTCTTCAAGCATGTCTGCATCTCTATCAAGCTGTTCATCCACATATTTCAGTCCCTCCTCCCTTACTACCCTCTTGTGTTTTTTGGAACTGCGCTCATTGAGGTCTCCTTCACCTATCGGCGGCTAATTCGCCGCCGGGTCCACCTCCATACCCGAGAGTTCCAAGTGTAAAGTCTCGAGAGAAAAGTCTAGAAAAAGAAAAAATTTCCTTTTGGAGTTCTAATTCACCACTACTAAAACAATGACTTCTTGTTAACTTCCTTTCTTATTATCCGTTTTCCATAAGTCACAAATGATGATTGGTTTAACTACGTCAAACAGATTGACCATTGGAAAAATAATCATATAGAGCACTAATAGTTATCAGTTATAACTCTTTCTTGCAATTTTTTTTTTTTTAAATGGTCTAATTACCTTGATACCCTCAAGGTTTTATTAAACTACAGAATAGTATAGCCATTTTATCCATCTGCTTCAGCTTACAATACTTGATTCTAAAAAAAAAAAAAAACTATATATATATATATATATATATATATTGTTTCGTAAAGTCATGAAAATATTAGACAAGAAAAATTTTGATAAAAAAAAAAAATGAATATTAAAAATTATTTAAAAATTATTTTATTTTGTTTTATAAATATATTATTTTTTCGAACTATATTTTATATTTTTATTTTTGTAATATTAAATCCTATAATTATTTATAATTATTTACTTATATTAAAAAAAACTCATAATTTTTTTTAAAAAATAATTGAATTAAAACCCAAAATTATATATACAAACTCATGATTGTAGACAAAATAATAGATCTCTCAATGTATTTTAAATATCTGTAAAAATTTAATGTTAAACTTTTCGAAACACATCTTATTACACAATCCACTCCTAGTTTTGAGGATATATATTCACTTATTTGAAACAAATTAAGAAAAGAAAAAAGGAATTTATCAAAAAAAAAGAAAAGAAAAAAGGAAGCAATCAATAAAGATGGTGAAGTATCAACAACTTTACCAATATAATCGAAGGCCGAAGGGGCATATATATATATATATATATATTTATAGATTAACCTTACACATATCATTTTCTCATACTGTATAATTAGTAATGTGGTAAGTTTTTGAAGGGAAAAAAAAAAAAAAAAAAAAAAAAAACTCATTCATGTTGAAATAATAAACTATTAATCAACTCTGCACGATATTATGGTAAGTATTTCTATTTCTTAATTTTTAATTTTATGAGTACTGAGTTTATTATTTGTATTATTAAAAGAAGATTATGAATGTAAAATTTTATATACGATAGAGTCAAACTCAAACATAAAACTTTTCATTCTGTCTTAAATACCTATGAATATTTATGTAACGGGATAATTAAGAGCAATTCAATTAATAACAACTTTATCTATAAATATCATAAGTTCAAATCATATTTAAAATTAAAGTCTCCAAATTATATATATATATATATATAATAAAAAAAGGTGGGATTTTTCTACTGAGTCTATTTTTGACATTTTGAATGCAAATTGTAAGTATATGAGTGTGTAATATGGAATATAAATGTAAATTTAAATACATATTATCAATTTAAGATATATTTTTTCTGGTAAACAAGAACAATACCGAGTAGTTGACTTTGGTTGCCGCCAAACCCATAGTTGGGTCATAATCTATTTGGACTTTGGAGATTCTAAATCAATATTTGGGTTCTGAAGATACATTCAAAGTGCTAATTACACGGCGGGAGTTGCAAATGTGAGAATCTCCATAAAAGCACCCATGGATAAGCTACATTCTTAATTTGCTGCACTGCACATCAGAGGCCGGCTGAACAACAGCCCGGAGAATCATGGATGCAAAAATATTAATCTATTACTCAATTTTTGTCCTTAACTCAAGAGTTTCTTTAAGAAATGTTGTGCAATACAACAACAAATTTGATTCCGTCTCGAAAACAGTTAAATACCTCAGCAAACTAACTGACATAATTTTTTTCCTTTGAATGTAACATAAACATTTGAATTTGTCAACCTGCTTCATGACATTCTTTTGTTAAGTATACTATAAAAGGAGACTAAAAATGGAGGAACTGGTTATCTGTGTGCAAGGTTGTTTGTTGTGGCTAAAAGCCAAGCCAACAAACAGAACCAAACTTTCACACAGCTGCCCTCCCTTTTCCTTAATTATATTTCTGATCAGCAATGGCGAATAACAGGATTGGCACGCCTTCGACTGTTCCTATTTCTTCACCGGTGTCTTCTGTGTCTACTGAGTTAACTATTATGGAAGAAGCAAAACTCAGGTTTAAACATGCGTTAAGAAAAACTGTTTCCAGCCCGGGTTCCCCTTCAAATTTTCAGAAGGTCAGTCAGTTTTTCATGCATTATTAAGGATATATATATATATTTAGTCATCATCAGCTGTTTTATGTTACGTTATGTTTGTTTGTGAAAATTACAGATGGTGGCTGAGATTGTCGGAACATATATCCTTATCTACGTGGGTTGTGGAGCTGCACTTGTTGATAGGGTAGCCACAATTACGGTGGTTGGAATTGGAGTTGTCTGGGGACTGGTGGTGATGGCTTTAGTTTATGCACTTGGCCACATCTCTGGTGCACACTTCAATCCTGCAGTCACCGTTTCATTAGCTGTAGCAGGCAGATTTCCATTGCCGCATGTAAGTAGTAATCATTACAATCTTCTTCCTAGTTTCTTTCCTAACCTTAAATCTGTTTGTTTGTTTTTTTCTCATGCAATTTTGGTACAGGTGCCCACGTATGTTATGTCACAGTTTTTGGGATCTTCACTTGCATGCCTTACCTTGAAGTTGCTGTTTAACAACCAAGATGATATACTTCCGACTCTCACCCAATTCAAAAGTCCAACCACAGATTTTGAAGCTATTGCATGGGAGTTCATCATAACTTTTATCCTGATGTTCGTAATCTGTGCAGTAGCTACTGATCATAGAGCAGTAAGTCACTCGTGAATGCTGAATTTGAAAAAATTTTCCCTTCCATTTGATTTGAAATCATCATTCTTCTGTTCTTTTCTGTTGTCACACTGGGAACAGAATAAGGCACTATCTGGAGTGGCTATTGGAGTAACAATTTTGTTCAATGTGACAATTGCTGGGTAAGTGAATTGAATTATTAGCTGCTTGCAAAGATATATATATATATATAAGACGGTCAGTCTTAAGAACTTGCTTTGGCATTAATGGCAGACCCATAACCGGAGCCTCCATGAATCCTGCAAGAAGTGTTGGCCCTGCAATAGTATCTGGTGAATACAAAAGCCTATGGGTTTTTGTTGTGGCACCTACCCTCGGTGCCATGGCTGCAACCTTGGTTTACAGTCTCCTAAGGGTACCAGAGCCAGAAAAAGATGAACAACAAAGCACTGTGAGCAATTACAATGATCTATTTCTACATCCTGAGGTGTGAAGATTTTATCCATTTAACTACAAGGCCTACTGGCGAAGAAACAGAGTCTTGCTAACTAGGTAAACTAAAATATATATACCAAGGATTCTGCCCCATAGTATGGAAATAGCTATATAGATGGATTTACTGTTTGCATTGGTATGTAAAAGAAGTACCATTTCAACAAACAGAAAAAATGAAAAAATTAATACTATCTTACAATTTCATAAAGCAATCATTTTTCCTGCTCATTCAATAACAATGTATATCTGCAAATTGGATACTATGAAAATGTTATATTCAGTGGCAGAATATGTTCAAGATGCCACTGAAAAGTACGCACTACTAACAATATACAAATTACCTGGAAAGCCCTTAAAACAAGTACACATGCAGAATGTTCCAATCCCAGAATACTCATGGATGCAGTAACAGTAACAAGGAACTGCTGCAAAGGGAAAAAGAAAAATCCCTTGGGGGGAGAAAAGGGTAGGGAGGGGAGGGGAGGGAGAGGGGAAGAACACGAGTAACATTATTGTGATAATTACATCTGCCTAATAAACAAAAAGCCCAAGTTTATTACAACGCCCATCCTAATTTCAAGATTTATCTGGCACTTATAATAACTATATATGCTATACAACTGAGCCACCCATGTAGCATCAAGGAAATGCGTAGAGGCTACAGAAGGACCACCTCATTCAATTTCAAAACTTAGGCACAGATCCACTTCTGACTGAGTGAAGGAAGAGGATGCCATGCATGGAAAGCTTCTACCACCATTCAAGAACCACACTAGAAGCTCTCTGGAATTTTTAGATCTTGTCTAGTTGCTGGGCATGCATTACCTGTTAGCAAATGCCAGAACAAACTATATATTATGAAAACTGAAAATAAACTTTCGACAATTACAGCGGTATTAAACAAATGCCTCATCTACTTTATTAATTGATCTCTTTGGAGCAATACTATGCATTAAAGTTATGTGTAGACCTAAGTTATAAATAAAAGAGAAACAGCTAAGAACTAAATTTTATACTCAATCACAGCATAAGCCTCATGAAAAAGATTTCAGGTTTCACCATGGTAAGACAAAAAACCATGTATATCATCATCAAAAAAGAAAAAATGTTTGAAGAGATGAAGTTTTGTCTTTAACAAAAGACAAGACTCGTTGAAAAGATTCCGTTTTAACATACAATGATTTATCATTTTCAAATCTCGATGCTTAAAGAACTAGCAAGTTCTCCGGTGCCATCAGGTATAAGAGGATTCATGCATTACCTTATCCAGTTTGAGAGAGCCGCCTCAAATTCATCAGTTGATGAGACTCTGGATGCCTTTGCAGGTAAGAAGAACTAGTCCCTAAGCCATTATCTTCACTAACAAATTGATCTGAAAAATTGGAACTTGAAGGTGACCACACCGGAACTACACCTCCATCCCTTTCTCTCCTACCACCAATGGAAGATTCTGCTGTTGAGTCTTCAGAATTTCTTCGGCCTACTGGAAAATTGAACTGGGGAAGCATGTTATTATTTCTAACTGTTGTACGAGGCTGGCTAACTGCTTCAGTTCGAGGTTCTTCAGTTATATTAACAGTCATTGGCACTTCTGCTCTACTAGTTTCAGCAGAATTTCTCAGATCTGTAGAGGTTTCTTCATCTTCAATTCTCAATATAGATGACGTTATGCTTGGGACCATCTGATCCTCATAACGACGAATTCCTGCAGTTGTGGGATTATTTCTTATGGGGTGCTGAGTTATCTCAACTTGCATGTCTTGAGGAAAGGCAATTGGTCCTGTTTCAGAGTCTCCAAGTCCTTCTTCAATTCCATTCTCCATAGCAGCTCTAGAAGCTGCTTCAAGTTGCCACATATGTGATAGTGCTTCTTCCAACCTGGCTTCTGCTGCATCTATTCCTACTAAAGGGAGAGGGTAATTGGAACCTAGTTCGACCCCAGCAGCTTGGAGTACAGATTCTGGCGCATTCCAGGGATGATGTATCCATTCAGTTGGTAATCTAGCAAGTTCAGGCAGCCATCGCCGGACATACTCTCCATTTGGATCAAATTTGTAACCCTCAAACTGCAAGGAAAGAAAATTTCCTAAGTATCAAAAGCAAATAAAAGAAACAATATTTTTATTCAAGATTCACTTTTCTAAACAGTTCAACATCAAATATTTGCAAGATCAGGAAGTTAGTAGTGACTGAAATTTTTGCCACAAAGAATCATGGGGATATTCGTCTTGATTTGTCCTCTCAAAATTGCATTTAATGAGTATTAGACGGAATTACATATCACCCTCAAAATCAACCTAATGATTTGAGTAACATCCAGAATAAATCCAAGTAAAAACAATTAAGTCAATTGAGATAACTTATCGTTGGGTATCTACTAAAAGGATACAGATACTTGGTGGCATTTTGAGGAATTAATATTCCATGGCTTACAGTTGCTCAGCATTCTTCCTCTATCAGAATGGCTACAACAACTTATGAGCCTATGTACCCCTTTCCACATCCGACATGAACAAAATAGTTCCAATTCTACCAGCAGGTTTTCAATCTATACTAATATATATCTTTTGGTAAAGTTTTCCAATTCTGTACCTGTGGATTGTCAATGCGATCAAGTTCACGGCCATCAGGTAAGGTGCCAGATATATATTGCCAACCAAGAGCATCGCTTTCAAGATCTGCATCCAAGAGAGTATCCCAAAAATATTTCATTCCCCACCTCCAAGGAAGCTGCAAAACCTTGACAAAGAAACTGGAGACAACAACTCGTATCCTATCATGTAGCCAGCCAGTAGCCCATAGTTCTCTCATACCAGCATCCACCAAAGGGTAACCAGTTCTACCTTGTCTCCAGGCCTTAAAGTAACCCTCATCAACAACCCATGGGAAGTACTTGAGGTGACCAAGCAGAGGCCTTTCATGGCTGTAAGGATGATTAAAACTCATGTACCTTGAATACTCTCTCAGACCAATAGACTTGAGGAATAGATTAACACTCTCTTCACCGGCTCTGTAACCCTCATTAGCCCACAGGACTTGTTTGATGCGAACTAGATGGAAAACTTTTCTAACACTGACTTCCCCAAAATGTAGGTGAGGAGAAAGAAATGACGTTGTAGCACTATCAGCCTTTCGGCGGTTCTTCGAATATTCAATTAATGGTCCATTGATGAAGGCGGTCAGTGCCTTGTCAGCATTGCTCCAGCCAGGAGACCATGCCCGAGCAAGAAGTGCATTACTTCCTTTCTCTAATTCATCCTCAAAGATCAAGTTATCTGAACGGCATCTTGAGACATCACCTAGAAATGAAAAATGGAATTTGAATACAATGTCATTAGGCAAGCTTTGAAGAAATTAAACAGAATCATGACTCTCTAGATGGAATGTCAAATAAGATAAGGACTACAGCCTATAATAATCTGACAGCCACCACAGTTATTTTACTAATATTTCAATTTCAGAGCTAGATAAGGTTTGTAGATTATATTAATGGAAAATATCTTTATTGGGGAAATTGTGTGAAGTGGGGAACCAAAATTATAATAGCCAAATAATGTAATAAAATTTCCAACTGGCCTTAATTTTGATATTATAGATGCTGCATATGTATCATACTCTTCACCAACTCCCATCATATATCTTTCTATTTTGGAGACTGCTTATATAGAAATTTTAGAATTAGAAAAAGGATGGAAAGCCCTTTTAAGTTTCAATCAACAATCAAGCTTCTTGTTTCAAAGTAATCAAGAACCACAGAGACTTTCATCTGCAAAATTAGTTAATCAGAACTATCAAATGGAGAAAGGTGGCAAAAGAAGTATGCTAAGATTATATGAAATCGTGAAGAACCATCCTGCGATTCAGATAACTGGACATATAATGCATTCAAGCTATGAAAGATTTTAGCTCCTAAGCTGCATAGTGTGATGTTGGTGTTATGATCCTAAAACTTTTCCACAAAAAATTCTATTATCATTAACCTTAATCAACACCAAAATCCTATTCTTTTCTATACTTGTATTGGGAATTTCACCCCAGGGTAAAAAGCTTCTCCTTTCATCAATTTCTTCAGCATTTGTATAAGTTTCTAATTTGATGCAAATAAAACTTCAGGACTTTGGTAATCTTGAAATATGACAGATGATAATGCATTCATTAGTAGTTAAGAAAAGCTAATAGAACGAAGAAAACTGGAAGAATATTGCTCAAATTAGGGACAAGGAGAAATATTAAAGAAATTTTTATATGAATGCAGACCAGAGATTATTCTTTTAGGTGGAAGAAGAGGAGATTCAGGGTCGTAAGGCATGCTGAGGCATCTTTCCCAGAATGCTGCAAATGTCCTGAATGTACGGCCTTCCTGATCAAGAACTTCCCAGGGTTCATAGAGCAGGTCTGCATTGAAAGAGCGCACAGCTACACCTTTAGCTGTTAAAACTTCCTTTGCCCGGTGATCCCTCACCAGTGATATGGGGTCTATAACACAGGCACAATAAGTTAGTCAAAGAACCAATCTGAGACAAAACATATTAAATTCAGTTTCTTCCTGTTTTCTTCTCTCCCTTTCCATTGGTTGCTTAAAAAACAATTTAGTTATGAATGCGAGAAACAAAATTTAATGATGCTCGTGAGATTTGAAGTGCATGCTTTAGTAGAAAATCCACTTCTTTTAAACTTCAAATGCATGTTCTTAAGAATGGAAAGTATATCCAAATGAATGTTACAAGCAGAAAGATAGTTAAGGAAACCAAAAGCAAGGAAGGCACTAACTAAATAATAATTTAATAAAGCTATTTCATTTTTTAGTGAAAAGGATTAGTTGGAAAACATCTTTTAACGGGGGAAAAAAAAAGAAGAGTGCCTGACAAAACTCAAAAGTAAGGATTCTTGGACGAAACTAAAACAGAGTACAAATTAACAAAGAGTGGGAAAGAGCAAAAAACTATTATAATACATAGTAGGGGTTGACTTAAAGATGACAGAAATGCATCTGAGTAAAAGCTACATAATCCAAAGCACTCGTATGTCGGAAATGGAACTGACCATATAAATGATTGAAGAAGAGCTGAGTAGCCCCTGTAGACTTCACAATTTCAAGGAGAGAAGAAATACTGTCAGTAGATCTCTTCGTGATAAGAACAGTTCCCAGGCTTCTCAAAGAAGAATCAAGATGAGCCAAACTGTGCTTAAGCCACCATCTTGATACTCTTCCAGGATGATAGTGACCCTCTTCCTCCGGTGCCCATATGAACACTGCAAGCACTGCCCCTGCTCTTACTCCAGCAGCCAGTGCAGGGTTATCTTCTACCCTTAGATCCCTTCTGAACCATACAATACTACATCCCCCACCTGTCATCTCTAAAATTCTCAAGAACTCAACTTTTGAAAACACACACACACTCTCTCTCTCTCTCCCCCTATCTATGAACCATAATATGGCAACTATCTTGGAGGATAAAAATTGATTTGCAAATTAATCTTATCCTCTCAGAGTTGCCACTACTTTTCAGTTTTCACTCAGGTGGGAATGATGATTTCAGACCATAAAGAATAAAGAAAGATTGTAACACTCTAAAGGAAATAAACCATAAACAAACTGAATTCAGTCCCTGAACAAAGTCATGTATATATAAGAATTTAACACATGGGTGAATCTTGTACTCCTTAAAGGAACAAATAACAATTATCACTTGGGGCGTAGATAAAGGCAATAAAAAATCGAAATTTCAGAATGGAAAGGGGAGGAAGGACAGGGAGTGGAGGCGAATGGTTAAGGTAGTGGGGTTTCTTGAAAAAAATTGGTAGGCAAATTTCATCCACAACTTTTTCTTTTTCTTGGTTTTCAGTAGATTTTTTTTTTTTTTTTTTTTTTTTTTATAAATATATATCTCCACTTATCCTATGGGAAGCAACAAAAGAAAACAAAACAAAATCCCATCCAACTCCCAACTCTAGTGCCTTTTCTAATCCTCTCTCTTTGACAGGGTGGAAAATTGCTATTGCTTGATGCAAAGACTTGCCCATACAGCGCAAGGATGGAGCAAGAACCCACCATGTCATACAGGATATGTACAATTCTTGATTTTTCTTTTTTTTTTTTCTGCTCTCAAATTATTGCAACCTGAAAGGGATTGTAGGGGTTATGCTTTCTATCTAAGCACTGAATAAACCTAAAATTAAAAGTGACATATCATGGGCAATGTGTGCACTCAGCTTTTGCTTGTAACCTATTTCCAGTTAGCCATTTAGAGCTCCACTACTTTAGAATCAAGCCGAATTGTATTCTATTTTGAAAGATAAACTCTTTGAATGCTTTTTTTTTTTTTTTTTTTTTATTTACAGATTTATCATATTTTCAAGCAATATCTCAAATTCAAATCTTGAATATTATAAATATTGGAAATATTAATAAAAATAATGATTACCTAACTAAAATAATCTTAACATTCATAACTTGTAAAATAAAATAAAAAATTTACTTGATGCATTAAATTGGAATGCATATTAAATATCCAACAATAAAAAAAAAAAATGATGCACAATTTTAAATTAGTTTATTTATGCAACACTGAGATTTTAAGACAAAAAAGAAATTATTAATAGGCTACAAGAAAGAGGTGAATGCACAAATTTGTCCATGAAATGTCACTTTTAATCTATTATTAATTTTTTAGTAATAAATACAAATTATTTTTGCATCTGATTCTTCGTCTATTCTTAGGGATGAAAGTTGTCCATGGCAGTTTCCATCCTGGATGAAACAGGAATCTTCCGACTTGAAACGAGGATATAACTGGATTGGATTAAGAAAGTTGGGGAAAAAAGTTTTTTTTTTTTTTGGTAATTAATTGGGGAAAAAAGTTGACACACGAGATGTGAAAAGAATTTTTTTTTTTTTTAAATCTTGTCCCGTTTCCGTTTTGCTTGGCCCATCTCCTCGTGGCTCCGTTTGGTCCAATATCATTTCAATTTATTTATTTATTTATTATTATTTTGTTTTTTTTTTTTAATTATGTATTCTTAACGATTAATTTGGAGGAATCTATAGAGGAGAAGTGTAAAATTGTAAACATATGACTAAATTTGTCAATACAAAATCGTTTCTGGCGATATTCGAATTTAAGATATTCACTTGACAAGTCAGGTGAAAGCATCTAAGCGTTTAAAGGAGTCACACTATTAGAATACCACATTATTCTCAATTTGGATCTTCTAATACATTCATAAAAATTATGTCTTTTTAAGAATAAGGTGATAATTTAATAGTATGATTTTTTTTTTTTATTTAGGTACTTCCAATTAATTTGTCTGAGTAAATATTCTATTCAACCATGTGCATATGTGTTGCAGTTTTGGGGACCACCCCTCCTATGTCACTCTCAAATTAATCGATAAGGATATTTGATTTAAAAAAATAATATATTTTAAATTAATTCATTTATGATAATAAGTGTAATTTAGTTAATTAAATATTTTTATTTATGATTTTAAAAATTATAAATTTAAGTCATAATAAAGATAAAATATCAAAATATAAACTCAAAAGAATTAAATAAAAGTGGAAAAATATTTTTAACCCATCCATAATTTAGTTAAAAAGAAAGTATTTGGTATATGTTATTTTATTGATAATCATTTAGAATTATAGGAAAGTTTGTTATACTCTTTTTTTTTTTTTTTTTTTTGGTAATTGGAATGTTTATTATACATAATATGTGAGTATGAGTATGTGTATATATATATATGTATAAATAGTGTTCTCTCCATGTGCAGAAAACCATAGCCATTTTTAATTATTATTTTTAAGTGTTATTTATTAGATAAAATTAGATTATTTATTACTCTTTCTCTCTTTTTTTTTTTTTTTTTTTTTTTAAATAATTATTTATCACATTAGAAAGAAATTAATGTTTCTTTTAGTTATTGCATTAGGAATTTAAGATGCATTTATTGATGCGTTACCCATAATATCCTTATTCGATCCCTAATGTTTATATATTTGGCATAATTGATCCATTTTCTTTCTTTCTTTTTTTTTTTTATTTTTTTATTTAGTAGGTCCTTAATATATAATAGACATATACATTTGGTTTCTTACTTCACAAAATCTATAATTTGGGTAAGTCAAATAATAAATTTTAACTTGTCCAAATAATGATTTTTGTTAATAAAGAGATTAAATGTATATGTCTAATTATACTTTGGAGATCTATAAAAAAAAAAAAAAAAAAAAAATGGAA
>JAXGGT010014839.1:0-18217 GCA_035583425.1 Marsdenia floribunda
ATTTTGTACTTTTATTTTAGTTTTTTTTTTAATTATATTGAAAAATTTGAGAGGAAATACTTTATTTTTTATTTTACAAAATTTATTAATTAATTTTGCATTAATAATTTAATTGAAAATAAAGAATAAAAACTAAGTGGTGAAAATTCCCCACGGGGCGGGGATGGTATGAAAAAAAAATGCCCCACAGGGGATGGGGACGGGGATGGGGAATACATGTGAGAATCAGGGATGGGGATGGGGAAGGTGTCCCCGCAAACCTCCGTCCCCGTTGCCATCCCTACTATCAATGCCTGCAAAAGAAAGCATAAAACGTGGAATGACCTATAAAGCTCAATAAGTAATTTATTCCTCTCACAATTTAAAAAAATATGCAGAGTTTTATTCAAAAATTTGAAAACATACAGAAATATAACGAATAAACAAATGAATCAATATAGGCTCAAGTTCCCTAAATGCCTCTACTGGATATCCAGCCTAACTTTCTCCCAGTTAGGAGGGTCATGAAATAGAATGTCAAGTCTACTAACCGACAAACAGGTATAACGAAACAAAAACAAAATGTCATATCTGCTCACCAACAGACAGGTATATCGAGAACTAGTACTCTAGGCAAGAAACAAATGAGCCAACAATAATTCAATCCAAAACATGTATTTTATTCAAAACAGAAATTGAACAAAATAAAATTTAAACCTCTTGCTGAGATTTTAGTAAAAAGCTCCTTTTAAGAAAAACAAGTGAAAAGGATCAAACCACTTACCTTAGTCCCGTAAGCACTGAAATATGAAAATCCTATAAACCAAATAATCTCGATCCCAATGACTTTCTTCACCTACTTAACAATAATTTCATACTTGTTACCAAATTATAACTTAATATATCTAAACTAGACTTAACTAATTTCTATACTAAAAAAATCTCAAAATCAGAATTAACTAGTAAAATACTTATTTTCTGATAAAATATTTAAACTAACAATTTATTCTATTAAATTCTTTAAGCATCACAAAATAATAACATAATAATAATTATTATTATATAAAATATTTTCTCTTTTTATTATTGAAAAACAATAAAGTAAATAATATATATATATCTATATATATAAATATATTTCTAAAATACAATTTAATAAAAATAATATAGATAATATATACTGAATCTATTAAATCAGTATATAAAATTTATTTATGTATATAACCAAAATATTAAAATAAATTCAGCATATTAGAATGTTTTTTTAGAACAATAAAATATAATATAAAAATATTGTAATATAAAAATAAATTAATATATATATATATATAAACTACGGTTTGCGGCAGTACTGGCGCTTCTTCTTCTTTTTTTTTTTCTTTTTTTTTGTTTTTAATAATATATATATATATATATATATACTTACATACTAACGCAGAAAATATATAGTAACTTTGCATAATTACTACCACTATAGTAACTATCGCACCCCTACTGTTTTTTTTTTTTTTTTAATCAAATATACATATACATATACCTTTTGTTATATAATAATTATATAACAATTAACGAAATAATTAATTCTAATAGTAAAAACATTACGTAATTAAATTTCTAAAAATTAAATCTTTAATTCCAATAAAAACATGGTCCTAAATAAATCCTAAATCATAATTTAAAAGATTATTAATATTGATTATAACAGGAATCGTAGGCGTGATTATGATTGTCAAAATTCTTGCATTCGTCGTTATTATAAAAAGTTTCGCCTATTATGCTTTCTAACCTATTCGTGGATATATGACAACACATATAAAAATAACTAGAGTTCTTTCATATTTAAAAGAAATAATAAATAATAAATTACAAAATAGGTCCATTAAGTTTTTAAGTTGTTTATTAAAATCTCAAAGCTTATAAATTATCAATAATTACCCCAGATTTGGTCTCAGATATTACATACTACCCTCCTTAAGAAAAGTTTCATCCTCAAAACTGGCCTACTCAATTCCTCTAATCGGAAATTGGCTCATCTGAATAAATGTTATTATATTATTTATTGAAATATTTTGATATTATATTATATTGAAATATTTTGATATTATATTTTATTGTTCTAAAAAAATATTTTAATATACTGAATTTACTTCAATATTCTGATTATTTACATAAACAAATTTTATATACTGATTTAATAAATTCAGTTTATATTATGTATATTATTTTTATTAAATTGTATTTTAGAAATATATTTTTATATATAGATATATATATATATATATATATATATTATTTACTTTATTTTTTTTCAAAAATAAAAAGAGAAAATATTTTATATAATAATTATTATTATGTTATTATTTTGCGATGCTTAAAGAATTAAATAGAATAAATTGTTAGTTTAAAAATTTTATCAGAAAATAAGTATTTTCTAGTTAATTCTGATTTTGGGATTTTGTTAGTATAGAAATTAGTTAAGTCTAGTTTAGATATATTAAGTTATAATTTGGTAATAAGTGTGAAGTTATTGTTAAGTAGGTGAAGAAAGTCATTGGTATCGAGATTATTTGGTTTAAAGGATTTTAAGATTTCAGTGCTTTCAGGACCAAGGTAAGTGGTTTGATCCTTTTCACTTATTTTTATTAAAAGGAGCTTTTTACTAAAATCTCAATGCGAGGTTTAAATTTTATTTTGTACAATTTTTGTTTTAAATAAAATACATGTTTTGGATTGAATTATTGTTAGCTCATTTGTTTCTTGCCTAAAATACTTATTCTCGATATACTTGTCTGTTGGTGAGTAGATACGACATTCTGTTTATGTTCCATTATACCTGTTTGCCGATTAGTAGACATGACATTCCGTTTCATGGCCCTCCTAACTAGGAGAAAGTTAGGCTGGATATCCAGTAAAGGCATTTAGGGAACTTGAGCCAATATTGTTTCATCCGTTTATCCGTTATGTTTCTGTATGTTTTCAGATTTTTTAAAAAACTCTGTATATTTTCTTAAACTGTGAGAGGATTAAATTACTTATTCGGCTTTATGGCTCATTCCACGTTTTATGTTTTCTTTTGCAGGCACTGATAGATAAATATTTGGTGTGGGCTTTCTGAATAAAGGTTATGAGGAAATTAGTTAGCTAAAGATTTAAGTTTTATTTTTCCTAATTACGAATTTTAGAAATGTTTTTGGATTAGTAAGTTGTTTTGACCTTTTTAAATTTCCTGGAATTGCATTTTTAATTTAAGGATTGTTTTGATTTTCTAAGTACTATGTTAGTTTTGAGTCTTGTGTGTTGAGTTGTACCTCAATTCGCAGCGTGTCACGCTTGGGATTTGGGTCGTGACATTAAAACTCCAAGTAACTTAACAAATTTTCAATGCTAATTCTAAGTAACATAACAAACTTCCAGTACCAACTCCAAGAAAATTAAAAATTTTGGCAAAGTTTCTCCTAAAAAATTAATGTTTTCCCTATCTCAATCTTATCACCAACAATAAAAAACATCCAAGTATATATAACTCAACAAAGTTAACAAAAGTTAACTACATCAACATTAAATTTCCAATCCCAAGTAAATAAAGTTCACACAAGTAAATTTGAATTTGTTAACATAAGTAAACCAATATAAATGAATTTCAATCATAAGTGAATTGCAATCATAACTTAATTTGAAAGTCCAAGTAAATAAATGCTATATGTTAACAAATTTCCAAGGTCAATTCCAATTCCATGTAAATATACAACTCCAATTATGGTAACATAATTTCAATAAAAAGTTAAACTCTAAAGTAACTTAACATATTCCAATGCTAACTCCACGTAACATAACAAACTTCCAATACCAACTCCAAGAAAATTAGAAATTTTGACAAAATTTCCCCTAAAAAATTAATGTTTTCCGTATCTCAAACTTATCATCAACAATAAAAAAAACATCCAAGTATATATAACTTAACAAAGTTAAAAAAAAGTTAATTACATCAATATTAAATTTCCAACTCCAGGTAAATAAAGTTAACACAAGTAAATTTGAATTTGTTAACATAAGTAACCAACATAAATGAATTACAATCATAAGTTAATTTGAAAGTCTAAGTAAATAAGTGCTATATGTTAACAAAATTTCAAGGTCAATTCTAATTCCAAGTAAATAAAGATAACATAATTAATTATACAACTCCAAGTGTGGTAACACAATTTCAATAAAAATTAAACTCCAAAGTAACTTAACAAATTTTTAGTACCAACTTATCACTAACATTAAAAAACACCAAGTATATATAACTCAACAAAGTTCATAAAAATTAACTACATCAACATTAGATTTTCAACTCCAAGTAAATAAAGTTAACAAATTAAATTTGAATTTGTTAACAAAAGTAAAGCAACATAAGTGAATTTCAAATATAAGTGAGTATGAAAGTTCAAGTAAATAAGTGTCGTATGTTAACAAATTTCCAAGGTCAATTCCAATTGCTAGTAAATAAAGTTAACACAAGAAAATAAACAACTCTAAGTTACGGTAACACAATTTCAATAAAAAGTTGAACTCCAAATTAGCTAAATTAATTTCCAATGCTAATTCCAATTGGCTTTATATAACACAAATAAAGGTAAATAAAGCTATATATATATATATATATATATTTATCTAAACATCCAAGAGGATATAACTCAACAAAGTTTACTTAACAAAAGTTAACTACATCAACATTGTGAAACATTTCCAACTCCAAGTAAACAAAGTTAACACAAGTAAAGTTGAATTTGTTAACAAAAGTAAATCAACATAAGTGAATTTCAAACATAAATAAATTTAAAACTCCAAGTAAATAATGTTATAAGTTAACAAAATTCCATTTAAAGAAGTGCTAAATCAACATAAATAAATGGTAATGGTGCTTATTAATACAATTATACTCTTTAGATGGGTGCTTGTGTCCGTTTACCAGTTAGATCCATTTCTTCACCTTGGAGGCCGTCCCTAACCCAAGTAGCATCTACTTCTCGAGGAGTAGGGCGCACATCTAATTGTTGGCAGGGAAATAATTATGTATCATGGTCCCTTTAATATATATCATAGTTATCCCTTCGCATCATTTGCATGACCACATGTCATTCATTCTCTTTCGGACATTGGGAATACCAAACTTGCTCTCCTTGATTCATTAAAATGAATGGTTCATCTTTCTCCTTATTTTCTCTATAGAGCAAGTGATCAAGATTAACCATGGTATACTTCAACTCATCTTGTTTTACCCTTATCTAAATCAACCCAATCATACTTCAAAAGTAAATGCGACCTTGTGTTTGTGTACCACCACTTTTATTATAGATGTAAGTACTCCATAATTAATAACGCTGCTACCTACATGATTCCTATCATGCGAACTAGCATAGCTTGTGATATCGGCTCGACACATAATTCCACTATTTTGAATGGATTTGCTTCATATGAATTTGTACGAAGCTGAAATCCATTCACATTACATGCATTGTAACTAGCGCCTTGGTTGTAAGGCTCGTTAGCTAGCTCACGAGCCTCAGAAAGAAAATGATGGTTGTCCACATTGGCATCGACCTATTAATTGTATAAAAACTAACAAACGTATTTGTTATTATTGAAGAAAGTCATTTAAACAAAAAGTAAAAATTCACATATTCTTTAATCCAATAATGGAAAGATTCTGCATGGATACTTTGTCTCTCATGCAACCACGCCCTCGGATATTGTCTATTAATAATAGACATGTGAAGGTTACAAACATTGAAAACAATAGATTCATAACTTAGGTACAAATCTTTTTATTTAGGAAGACAAGGATATAACTGCTTATTCTCAGTATGGCGTCAAGACGTCGGAGTTAGCTAATACCCATTTGTGTGTTTGAATGAATGTAATCATATCAAAAATGATATTTGAGGCCTTTCCAACCGGTTTACCCATGTCACTATCTCCATCATCATATCTTGATGGCCTATTCTCCTTGCTTTCCACATCTTCAAAATAACGGCTAACAAAAGTCATACACTCCTCCATCTTTGCAATTGATCCTTCTAGTCTTGCATATTTGCGTATATACTTCTTCAAGGACTTCAAATATATAAATTAAAATATCATGTTAAAACTAACATGAGATTAAATTTAATAAGTATATATCCATAATAAGGAACTGAAATTAACTTTTCAATAGGCCACATCTAACGAGATTGTGGGTCCAGCTATCGTGGCATCCTTGGCAAGATGAATTGGCAAGTGCTCCATTATGTCGAAGAAATTTGGAACAAAATTTTTCTCTAGCAAACACAATGTAAGTGCACTAAACGATCTTGGAGTTGCTCAAGAGTGCTAGCCTTGTTCGCTTTAGAGCATAATTGCCAAAAACAAGAGGCAATCTCTATAAGAAGTTACACCATTTTCTTCGGCAATGTAGTCCGTGCTGCAAGTGGAATAAGTTGTTGCAATAGGATATGAGAATCATGACTTTTCAAACCAACCATAGTCCTTCTACTCAAATTAACTTGACGTGAAATATTTGAACAATACCATCTAGAACTTATAAGTTTTTCAGCACCGTTAAAAACACTTGAACTTCATTTCTTGACATAGTGTACGGTGCGGGTGGCAAAATGTATCCTGATCCAGACGGTCTCAAGATTGGATGTAATATTTTTCTAATATTAATCACATCCAAATCTTGTCGAGCTTCCAAAGTATCTTTCGATGATTGACTATCACCCAAGATTGTGTATAGAAAATTGTCTGAAAGATTCTTCTCTATATGCATGGGATCAAGATTGTGTCTCATAAGATTTGTTGCCCAATAAGGCAACTCCAAAAGATAGTCTTCTTCTTCCAATTGTACTTGTGATACCGAACTTTTTCTCATAATCAGTTCAAGCTCTAACAATCAAATCTTCTTTCTTATACTCCGTTAAGCATCCTTCAAGTTGGTCTAATAATTCTATACTAGTAAATCTCCTTGGTCTTTCTCTAAGCTCTATACCACCATCGATCATTGTACACACTATAACACGAAAGATTTCCTAAGGCAAGAAAATACTGATAGTCCACAAGACAGCTGCACGTAATTGAAACATTTGTTTGGTCTTTGCATCAAAGGTCACAACACTATCTTCCCATAATTCTTTCAACTCTTCAATCAATGGTTGCAAGAAGACATCAATTTTATTCCCTATACTTTTAGGATGATCTATAATAGTTGATAGGATGAAATATGTGGGATATGCATATTTTGGTAAATTACTTAAGGAGGCAAATTGTAGGTATAAGTAAAATAGGCCAAGCACTATGTGGGATATGCATATTTGAAAATGGACTAAATCTATCCAATGCTAATTCCAACTGCACATTCTGACTATTGCTACTGAAACTTGTATGAGTTTTATCAAAGACTCTCCATGCCATAGAATCAGCTAGATGCCTATAAATACCATCTTTGACACATTCTTCCTTATACTATGTCATAAGTCCAGCTATTTTTTGAGACACAAATAATCTCTTCAGCTTTGGGCCAACATAAAGTACCTCATACATTTTCTCGCAATTGTAGTCCCCTCTTTCTCATATCTCAGCTCATGACACACATCACAAGAAGTAAGACTTTCATCCACCCCTTTGTAGAGCATGCAATTGTTAAGACATGAATCCTATACTTTGCACTCCATTTGCAATACCTTTGTGACTTTCAATAGCTCATAGTAATTAGTTGGAATTTTGGCATCAATATCACCAAAAGCATCTATAAGTAGCTCCAACAACATGTCAACTGATTTGTTTGACCATCCATTCAATACTTTTAAGTGCAACAATCTCATGATGAATGAGAGTGATGTAAATTTTTTACCTCTCGGATACAACTGCACATTTACTTCATCCAACAATTTTAATATCTCCTTCAAATATTCTAACTCATTGTTCTCATTCTCAATGTCATTTATACCACAGGCATCATGAATCATTCCTATCATATCATCTCCTTCAACAACTGTCTGAAACTGATCTCTCCCACCACTTTCAACTTCCCTTGGTATAAAACTCTTCCCGTGGAATGTCCAATTCTTATACCATTTTGTGAATCCCCACATTTGACGATGTTGTTTCAATTTTACCGGAGATAACAAATACTGATTCTGGCACCTTACACAAGTACAATGAATTTTAGTCTCATGTTCTTTGTTTCTCAATGCAAATTGAATAAATGAATCCAAACTGTTGCCATATGCCAAACTAAATATGTCATTTGATTCAATCCATGATCGATCCATATCACCTACGTCTAAGATTAAGAAAACATACGATGGGGCTAAGTTTCCCCTAAAAAATGGAAGTTTTCCAATTCAAACTCAACATTTCAACACAAAATCAACATTAAGTTTATAAACCAATCACTTCACTCAAAGTTATATAACTCATATTAACCCCGCAAGTATTTTAATCACTCAATTAAATAATTTGACACAACATGATTCAAGAAGTTAAATTTAATCAACAAATATAACCTATCAAAAGTTAAATAAGTTTGACATGACTTAAGTAAATACTTAACTTACCTAACTTACCTATATAAAATTAACTAATTTAATTAGTTTTCACTTAAGTAAATTCACTAAACCTAACTAAAGTTAACTAATTTCGTTAAACTTAAGTTAAATTATATTTTTTAAACTTCATTTACCCACACTATGTAATCTTAAGTTAAAATTTACCAAAATTACTAATTAATTTACTTATCTAACTTAATGTAATTAAACTTATCTCAAATATATTTTTTTAGTTTCATGTATGATCAACATTATATAATCTTAAGTTAAAATTGACTAAAATTGTCTAACATTACTTACTATGTGAACTTAAGTAAATTTATTTAACTTAAATGAAGATTTCCTAACTTTCCATAACTAAATTTAGTAAAGTTAAAGCTTCATTTCATTAAAATTAACTAATTTGAGCACTTATAGTTAACTAATTAAACCATAACTTAGCAAAATAACTAATGTTAACTTAGGTCAAGTTACTTAACCCACCTAACTTACTTAAAGCTAACTAATTTACCTACAAGTAACTCTCATAAGTTTTTAGTGACTTCAATCAGCTAAATTGTAGGTTTACTTAATGATTCTTTGAAGAAAATTAAAAAATTTGGCAAAGTTTCCCCTAAAAAATGGACATTTTCCAATTCAAACTCAACATTTCAACACAAAATTAACATTAACTTTATAAACCAATCACTTCACTGAAAGTCATATAACTCATATTAACCCCACAAACATTTTAATCACTCAATAAAGAACTTGACAAAACTTCATCCAAGAAGTTAAATTTACTCAACAAATCTAACCTAACAAAAGTTAAAGAAGTTGGACATAACTTAACTATTATTAATTTAAGTAGTTACTTAAGTTACCTAACATAACCTAAATAAAGTTAACTAATTTAATTAGTTTTCACTTAAGTAAATTCACTACACCTAACTAAAGTTAAATAATTTCATTAAACCTAAGTTAAATTATTTTTTCTAAACTTCAATTTACCCACATAATGTAATCTAAGTTAAAATTTACTAAAATTACTAATTAATTTACTTATCTAACATGTCATTAAATTTATCTCAAATTTCAACCTCAACATATCAATAAAAAATTTAAAAAAAAAAAAAAAAAAAAAAACCAAGAATCAATACATACATAACAAATGCTATAGAAAATAACAATAATCCAAACAAAATTAAAGTCTATGCATATACATATATACTAAATTACTAAAAATCTGTACTTCATACCCAAGAATTACCAAAAACATACTCAAAAAAAAAAAAAAAAAAAAACTATATCATTAAACACTTTAGGCATATGCATATGTACGTTATATAAACAAAATAATCAAAAAATTTACCAATAAAAACAAACACAAGAGATGAAAATATGGAAATTCAACAGAAATTAATGCAAATAATCAGTGGAAAATGGGTATTTTGTTAGAAAATCGGGAGGGGTTTAAAGCAAAGATTTAACTAACCCAAGAAAAACATAACAAAGTTTACCTAATTTATGGAAGATTCTTGCTCATAATAAGATTTTATTGTGAAAAAAATGGAAGAAGAAAGAAAAAAGAAAAGTAAAAAAACAAAGATCCTGCCAATCTGCAACCTACATATGAACCACATCAGACTTGACTCGACTCGTTTGCTTTCAGGTCTGGGCAAAATTTAAAAAAAAAAAAAAAAAACTTCGATACTGGGGCAAAAATGGCTGCTCGACTACAATTTTTGGTTGGGCTGAGCTGTCGTTTTTGACTCAAAAATTTTTTAAAAAAAATTGAGCCGTCTTTTTTTTAAAAAAAATTCTAATATGCTGAAAACAGCAGCCCGATCACCGTTTTTGGTTGGGCCAAGCCATCGTTTTCAACCTAAATTTTTTCTTAAAAAAAAAATTAATGGGCCGCCACAATTTAATAAAAAAAATTAAAAATTGGGCCAAAACCAACAGCTCGACCGCCATTTCTAAGATTTAAAAATATATATATTATTTAGGTTTTAGGGTTACGGTATATTTTACTATACAAATTATTTTTAAACACTTAAATAACGTAATAATCATTATATATCTAACTTGATAATAATAATCCAAAAAATTTAGTCATTTCATACATAAAAGTATGATATTTCATTAATAAAAGTTACAATGCATATATACGTATCATATAAGGAACATCTTATTATATATATTAAATAATTAATCCGACCATTAGAAATAACCATATATATAAATTATTCATATTGACAAAATTTAAATTTAATCGGACATTATTTCATATGTCATCCATTTATATTTTTATATTTAATACCAAAATATAAACTTTTTTTTATTTTACAAAAAATCAAAATTTTATTAGATTTGTTAAACATATAAGAAAAACTAAACCTACAACATTTGAAGTAAATTGGATATTATTTCATAAGTCATTTATCTACGTTTGTAATTTTAATATCGAAATATACAATTTTTTTTTTATTTTTCAAAAATCAAAATTTTAATCCAACTATTAGATTTGTTAAATATATATTAAAAAAAAATACCTATAAAATTTGAAGCCAATATGAAACTATTTCATGTGTCATCTATCTGCTTTTGTAATTTTAATCAATGTTTTCAAAAACGGATCAGTAATCGAGTCGGAAAAGTTAATAGTTCACGGTTTAATGGTTCAATCGCAATTGAACCGTAATTGGACCGATGTTTCATAAATTAAAAAAAAAAAAATTCAAAAAAAAATTTATTATAAATAATATAATTTTTAGTAATTTAATATAATTTAAATTTATAAAATTATTTATAAATATTTACATTTATTTACTATTTAATAAATAATTATATTTTATATATATATTTAAAATTATAAACAAATATAATTAACAAAAAATTTAATTTAATCTTTCTTATCCTTACAATAAGAAGAACAAAGAAATAAGTGAAAGGGCAGATGATATGTTCAGTTAATTTCAACTCTTTAAAATAATATATATATATATACAAACTATAATGATGAGTGTATACAAACTCTATTAATCTATAATATTATTATTTTTTCGATATTCTCAATTTTGATTTTTCGTATAATTATAAAACTATTTTAAAAATATAGAAAATAATTAGTATTTTTTAAAAAAGTAATAAATTACTAAAAATAATTTTTTAAAGAAAAAATTAAAAATAAATAAGACAAGGGAAGGAAATAGTAATAATTGACTTAGGTTGTGTTTGGACTGGAGTAATTTTTCAGTTTTTCACTCAAACTCAAAAAAAATTGGGTGTACTGGTTTGGACACACACTGACACGACACTGTTCATGTCTGTCAGGTTGGAAAAAAAATAATAAAATATTCAGGAAGCCTAACGGATACCCGTGAGCTTCCTGATGTCGTCCTCCCCTATTCGCTCACCCGAATTCATAACCCGTTTACAGATTTCGCATCTTCCGAACAGAGTAAATGTAGAAATCGGTCTAAATCTACCACAATCCCATCATCTTAACACAAATTCGGCGATTTGATATCCAACCACCGATTAATTGCGCCTGGCAACTTCTCAGCATCAATACCACATCAGCGGGAACACTGTTAAACATGCAGTTGAGGCTACCTTTAAAACGCTCAACAGTTGAATCTACTTCCAATGCTCGGAATGGTTTAATCCGAAAAATATGTCAGGCATATAAGAATATTTGGGTTGCTTGTAAAAGATGTTGTTCCTGGAAGCTGGAGTCCGAAGGCATTCAGGTATGATTTGTGGAAGTTGGGTGTCCGTCAATATTTTAGGGTTGCAGTTGCTCATTTTCTGTCTGCTGTATTTCTTAATTCTGTTTGGTCCATCGCAGTTCGTTGACTTGGTTTTTTTTTTATCATTGATGTAGATATGTGCCTATTGTTGTTGTCGATTGGAAGCAGATGATATATAGTCAACAGCTGGTAGTAACTCAGTTCCATTGAAGTGGTAACGGCTCAATTATTCTCCTAAGGTGTGTTTCCATTCATTGTGTTCTCTTTTTTAAGTATCAATCTTTCCTTAGTGTAATTTTATGTTATTACTCCAGAGAAAACATATTTGTTATTTGCGTGATTTTGACAGTAGAACATGACATTCTGTTTACTTGTATATGTAATTTATGACCTGTATTTTATTCTATTGATTTCTTACAATCGGTTCAAGGTCAGCTAGAAATATCTAACAATAGTGTTGAGGAAATCAAACCATCCTTAGTACGAAATAAGTTGTGGACATCAAATCTAAAATGACAATATTTGAACTTATTGAAAGAATGGAAAAACAAAGACGAAACCTGGGTGCAAGGGAGATTCGAAAGTAACGTATGAAAGCAAATTCAAGCCGAATTAAATGCTTCTACTAGAAACAATTACTCCGTCTCCCAACTGTCTCAAAAATATAGCAGGATGAGGGAGTTGTACTTAGCTATGAAATCAATTAGAGATGACCTCGGCATAACTGGTATAGGTTGGAATGCAGTCCAGAACAATATAGACTGTAGTGCCTAGCAATGGGAGGCAATAAAAAGGGTATGACCAATATATGATTAGGAAATATGCCTACATTTTCTGATACAGCTTATAATATCTGTGGTGTGTGATCATAGTTTGTTCTCTGTAATGCAAAAAAAAACCGGAGGCAAAGATACTTGGTAATAACAAGGGACTGCCACATTATGACCTCATGGCCGATGGATTCTGGGACAGTGGAGCTCAGGGGTCATTTGCACGGTCTTCAAAGGAGTCTCCACTTACAGATGCTGAAGAAAGAGATCTTGCTCAGAGGCAGAGGCGAGGCAGCCCAGAGCCATCCAATCCCGATGCCGTTGAAGGCTCAAATGAATCAGGAGAAATGGATGAGACTCCACGTGGTGTCAGTATAGACATGGTCACTTCTGGCTCAAAGAGATAGATTGGGAGCACGTCGGACGGCGACCGTTCCTGTGGCGACAAGAAGTTGAGATCAAATATTGCTATTCAACAATTTGAAGCGTGGAGTAATTTCAATAGAAGGTCGAAAGCCAAACTGGATGGCTATCTATTCAAATCTGCCCGAGGCGACACCACCAATCCAGATCCCTAATCCATTTCAAGGTGCATTCAGTTGTTGGAGCAGGATTGTGGCCTTGTCCCACCCCACGTTCATGTGAATGCATACAACAAGTTCACGAATCCTAGTTTCCGAGAGGCATGGGTGCATTGGCCAAAAGAGACACGGTTCACGTCGTCATGACAGATTTCATGAATGTGAAGGATTAGCTTGCTTGCTCTGTCCACCTCCTTCGTAGTTGATATATAAATGACACTTATTTTTATAATCTTGTTGTAACAATCGTGTTACTTATTCTCATATATGTTTATAATAATATGTTCAGAAGGTACTTGCAGTGGAAATGATTATTTAAAGATGATAGATTTAATTTACTTCAAATATGTTATTTGCGATGCAGGTGTGTCTATGGAGCTTAACATTAATCACGGTAACATAAATACAGAAAATTTTTATTTGTCATCGTCGGACGAAGAAGATTTGCAAGATATGGAAGACATGACTGAAATGCAGCATATGACGGATGCAAGCGAATAGTTCTTCCAAATTTGTGATAGTAGAAAAAGATGTAGGACATTGTTATTAAGAGATAGAATGTGGGTTGATGAATTGCTTCGGGGTCACGCAGCAAGAATTTATCAGAGTATTGGAATGCAATCTGAGCCCTTTCTCAAACTATGTAATCTTTTGGTAGCTCGTGGTTTGTGGGTCAACTGACAACAACAACGTGTCGACGTGTACGAGAGTATGGCCATATTTTTATTCTGTGTACACCGAGGGAACAAAAATTGGGACTTGGTAGAATGCTTTCAACATTCAACTGAAACAACAAGCAGACACATGAAGAAGATTTGTAGACTTCTCGTCCAACTCGCTCCTGATGTAATAACGGAACCAAAGTGGGATGTCATACATCCAAAGATATCATCTAACTCACGTTTTTCCCCCCAATTCAATGTACGTATATGACACTTTTGTTTTTGTTAATTATGTTCACTGTAATTTTGATCACCACTTTTGATATTCCAGGGCTGCGTTGGTGCTATAGATGGAACAAGCATTGCAGCCTGGGTGGTTGGTGACAAGCGAGAGGTTTTTAGGTCCAAGAAGAACGTGATCTGCCAGAATGTCATGGCGGCGGTTGACCATGATATGAGATTCACCTTCATACATGTAGGTTGGGAAGGCAGTGCGCATGATGGTTGTGTTTTCAATGATGCTACATCCAACAGCAGACATGGTTTTCAGCACCCTCCACCAGGTCCACAATATATACTCTATAATATTTAGAACATCAACGATAGTATTGTGTGTTTATCAACTGTTTTGTAAAACGTAGGTAAATATTACCTGGTAGATGCTGGGTATGCTAATCAACCTGAATTTCTTGCACCGTATAAGGGCGAAAGGTACAATCATTCCCAATTTCGTCAGCGAAGATTTGGTTTTTGGGGCCAGAAGGAGTTGTTCAACCACCGTCATTCACCTCTTAGAAATGTTGTGGAGAGAACATTTGGAGTTTTCAAAAAGAGATTTCCATTTTTGGGGTCATCAATGCTCTCGTACTCATTTATACGATAATGTGACATTCTAATCCCATGTTGTGTGATCCACAATTACATCAGATTGAACGATCTCAATGACCCACTATTCTCCGAATTTCAACATGACTCCACCGTTGACATTGGTCAACCCCGTCCAGCGTAGGAAGATAGAGAGGATGTCAATTTTGGTGGACACACAACTCAACAACTTCAAGAGTGGGGACTTTTCGAGACAATATTGCTACAAAATTGTGGGAGAAATATAACAATATACATCATTCTTAATAGTATATGATGTGTATCTGCTTTCGCATTATTGTATTTCGTTCGTGGGCTATATATGATTGAATATTGTGTTCATAAGTGCGTAAATGATTAAGAAGGTAGATTAATCAATATATATATATACATAAATTGCATCATGTAATTATCAGTCATGATTTTTGGCAAACTATAATGAGTCATCTAATGAATCCTACTATATATGAATACGATTTCGACATTTGCAGCACAACCATCACAAGCAACCTCATCGTTCCTTAGTTCTACGTCATACTGAAAGGGATTTTGCATGTGTCCATCTGTCTTGCAGCAGCCTGGAAATCTCGTGCATTTGATGACACGTTGATATATACTTCTATCTATATATCTGAACGTCAGCATTTGAACAACAATTCGACGGTAACCTCTAAACGTAGCTACCGAGCTGTTCTTTTCAGTGATCCGATTAGTGCAATTCCATCCTTCTTTTTCATGAGCATGCACAGAAAACAGGTAAACAAGTCTCATGGCATATTGTGCCGCCATGTTTCCTTCATTTACTGCCTTTTGCAACATAAACGTGGATGTCCCAGCATTTTCGATAGAGAAAAAATTAACCTGAAATACAAAAAATAAACTCATTCGTATTCTACGTAAGTTTCTCATGATAATATTTCGATTTAGTATTTAATAATATTAATAAACGACGTATGGAATCTCACCAGTCCTTGGTATAACATTGCTTATGGGTTTCTCATCTGTATGCAACGTTGCAATAACAGTCTGGGTATGTGTCTCCACCGGCGACCAGTATAGAAAAACTCCAAGGAAACCTTTCGATACAACTCACCGTCGGCGTCCTCCACCAGTTGGTAAAAATGCTTGCACCTATGTGAAAGCGAAGAATGCTGAGAACATGTTCTCCATGTATATAGATTGACGTATGAAATGAATGAAAATGATTTTGAGAAGTACGTACACTGATTTTATGCTACCAAAATCCTTTGTAGAGTGGGAAACAACATCACGTAGGATCTGTAACTGTAATTTGCGAGGAATGTCCATGATCGAAGTCATCTTCTCTGCACAAACTCTGCAGTTACTTGGAACAGTAGGATGCAGGCTATCAATGAAATGGAAGTTTTGACTTACTAAGACAAATCTTTGAAATCGGTGATTGGCACTAAACGATCTGTTCTTTATATAAAGGCTCATGAGTCTGTTCATATTCCCACCCCATTAATAGTTGCGGACTTGGTTTGAAATTTGAATCTTCCCCTAACCATGCACAAATCTCCATTTGCTTCATACCAATGTATACATTTATTTTAATTAATTCTTTGTTTTGGGTAATTACCAATTTAAGTAGATATATGAGAAATGCATTACATGAATAAAATATATTACATATCATATTAAAACTGACCCCTCATTTTCCTTGGACATTTATTATAAATATCACAACTATCTAATTAAAATGAGAATATGGAAAGTCACGACTGGAATAATGATGCATTAGTTGACCGCCCAATCCATCAGCCAATATGTGGTCATGGTTGAACCTATTCTATAATGTACCTTTGGATACGTTCATATTCCCACCCCATTAATAGTTACGGACTTTGTTTGAAATTTGAATCTTTCCCTAACCATGCACAAATCTCCATTTGCTTCCTACCAATGTATACATTTATTTTAATTAATTCTTTGTTTTGGGTAATTACCAATTTAAGTAGATATATGAGAAATGTAGTACATGAATAAAATATATTACATATCATATTAAAGCTGACCCCTCATTTTCCTTGGACATTTAGTATAAATATAACAACTATCTAATTAAAATGAGAATATGGAAAGTGACGACTGGAATAATGACGCATTGGTTGACCGCCCAATCCATCAACTAATACGTGGTCATGGTTGAACCTGTTCTATAATGTACCTTTGGATACGTTCCATGGCCACTATATAACATGTATTTTATTTATTAATTATTTACCAGTAAAAAACCTTATTTTATTTATTATTAAAATTAAATACTCATATTCTGTCAACGTGAATAACACCAAATTATGTTTTCATTGTGTCAGTTAATGTGTATACATACGATTGGAATATCAAATGAAGAGTATTTTTTTAGATATCATAATAATATTTATATAAACATGAAAACCTGATTACGTTAGAGAAATTCAGAATGGTGTTCATGTCTAGACAAACTCAAAATAATTACTGGAAAACAATGTTAAATCATGATTGATACATATAACATTTCTAAATCAGTCGCACACAGTACACACAAGGGATTTGTGTCCAGTTTTTTCACATCATAGTGAAGTCGCCAATTGCTCCCGGGCGCATAATTGGGATGGCTAGTTTTTGCACAACATTTTCCTATACTACCCAGGTCCGATAGTGACGTAAAACATCTTCATGCACCCAGTGAATGCGCAACACCTGTCGGAAACATCTGCGAACATATTTAAATTCAGTTGCTGTTGAGTTCTGTCTCAACTCCCCGATCATGGTTATCCCTTTACCTCGTAAGTGTTCCAGCCTTGAAAACAGTAAAATAATCGTTTGGGCATATTTTACTGCCATATACCTAGCAGCTACTGCTTCATTGAAATGGTCCCAACCTCCGGCAAAGTCGATGTGATAGAAACAGTCATACTGAAAAACATAAACATATCCATGGAACCCTTGCAAGTGTAATATGGTGTGTGTGCTTTGGGTGTGATTAAAATAATAGCATAAATCGAGTAGAATAAATCACATAAGGTTGTCACGTAATCAAGCACAACTATAGGC
>JAXGGT010014857.1:0-18204 GCA_035583425.1 Marsdenia floribunda
GTTTGACGACAACCGCGAATTTATCCTTTACCATGTTCCCCGATATCTTGTTGTTGTTGTGAAGGTCCCTCGTCCCTCAGAGGTCGATCGACACTATGACACTTTGTGCAACTTTTCACCCCTTTCGCACCTCGACTGGGCATTCGGTTCCTCGGACGCAAAATAGGACGAATATTTCCCTGTGCACTAGTGACAGTACTGTAACGACCACCATACCCAACTCGAGCACCAATATTATTCAAACCACGGCGTAAAATATCACGCATTTGTTGTAGGACAGAACGTGACTCTGGAGACGCGCGTTCTATATGTGCTTTTGCAAGTCCAATGCATCTGTAGGCCATATTAGTCTAAAACAACAGAAAATTAAAATATGTTATTCATGAATAAGTATTTAATAGTGATTATGAAACTAAAAACATAAAAACTCCTTACCAATACAACATTTCCAGCTCCTGTAGCCATATATCCATTAGGCAATTGTCCTCGGTGTGTTGGATTTCCGATTAAGAAACAAGTGATACAACTGTACCACTCAAAGTAGTTCGGATGCACCGTGGTTTCAGCCGTCATTGGAGCACCTTGGACAACTCTATCTAGTCTGGTATCCCATAACTCGATATTGCGCTAAAGAAATGTGCTCCAATCCATCCCCGTATTGCCCTGCAACTCGTACTTATGAGTGTTTTCATGCCACACAGGCGGTTTTTCGGGAATTTCTTGAAGTATATCGAATTGTTGACTGACACACTCCGGACAGTGTCTCTCAACAATCTCCCAACAAATAAGAGGAACCTTCGCTCCCCAACTCTGTCTTTCCGCCTCTATCAGTATACGGTATCCAGACAAACTGCAAAAGAAATACAAATAAAATTAATTTAGATACAGAATAAAGGCATAAATGCATAATTTTAAAAAATATATTAAACTTTAACTTACATGATCGGAGGACATAGAGTCCAACTGATCTCGGTACGCCAACAGTACATGTGTGGATAGCCTGGTCAAATCAAACTCGTAATTCCAATGTGCACCTAATGGTACCATCTCCGAAATGACCCTATCCTAAATAACAGGTATATAAGGCCTGCACATAGGAAACCATTCCCATGCCCATAACTGTAAATGTAAAAAAAAAAAAAAAGAAAGAAATTAAATTAGTTATAGATATAAAATTTAAAATGTAAACATGCATATTATGAAAAATTTGTCTTCAAATAATACTTGTAAGAGAACGAGAGGCCCACAAACCTCCTTAGCATCTCCCCTCGAAGCTAAGCACATAGACCTATAAAGATACCCTAATACAACACTCCCTCAGCTAAAATTTTCAGCATCCATCAAATTCTCCAAATGAGTCAAATATCTTAAATTGACTTTCACCGCCGAGTGATTGGTAAACACAATCCACCTATCAAGTATAGTGCAAGACCTCTCGCACGTTGCTGGAACTGCTCCTTAGTAGCATTGGGCGCCAACTCAGTAGATAAAAAATCATTTAAACTATATATTTTTAAATAATTTCCAGAAATGGCGTCAATCGGAGGCCGATATCCTATGAATCTCTCTAACATCGTTGCTAATATATCTATGAACCCCCAACCTTACCTCCCGTAAGAGCTAAACCATTAATTGGTAACCCCACAGTAATGTCACGTCTTCCAATGTGACTATAGCCTCGCCACAAGAGAAATGAAAGGTGTGTGTCTCGGGCCTCCATCTCTCAATCAAAGCCGTGATCAAACTATGATCTAGAATATAATGACCTGCCCTAACTACACCACCAAAGCCTATCACATCTAAAAATAGTTTTACTCTATCATAAGAATTCTCATAATAACTCCAAAACCGTTTATCACACCTTCTAACAACCAACGCCTTATCAATGGGTTCATTCCATATCAATGACGATCGGTAATTTGCTTGCTCATTCAAGACAAAAGGATCAAAAGGTCTTGGATTAATTCCCTCCATTCTAAACCTTGTCTAATACATAACAAACAAACACGTAAACAAACAATTAATTCATAAATGACTGAATGATAACAAACACACAAACAAAAAAAAATGAACTAAATTGATACTTGGATATAGAGGGTAAACCTTCTGAGAGGTTCTAGTACCGTATATACAAGAAAAGTAATAAGCTAAAAGAGAAAGACAATTTTTATAAAACATCAAACTTTTATACACCAAAACCTAATATATCCGTACTTATGAACCAAAAACGATGATAATTATATACGTACGTAAGTCAAGGGAAACCTAATTAAAAAGAATTCAATTGATGAGACAAAAAATAAAAACATTAAGTATGGAATTGTTTGAACAGATTCACATGAAAATACACAAAGACTAAGCATTAGGAAAACATCAAGGTATTCAGATGAACAAAGGTTTAATATGACCTATGTTTCAAAAACTCCAAAACTGATGATATGGAGAGCAAAAGATGCTGTTATAGCTCATTCACAAACAAATATAACCATGTATCTTAAAAGGCATTTCTATCTAGAAATAGAGCAAATTCTAAATTAAGGCATACTTTCCAAAATCCAACAGGTTTTACCAAATAAAGGACATTAAAATTCAAAACTTAGCACCACTGACTGGCCTAGCCTGGAGACTTTTAACAGACAAAAAAAATACACCTTGGTGCAAAATTATAAAAACCAAGTACCTACCCACATGTCACATAAGTATAGAACCCGCATCCATAAAACATTAAATGAAACCCAACTTTAATTGGTTAGCTATTTTAACAGGATGGAACACTGTTCTGTAGGCATAAAATGGATCATTGGAACTAAAATGGATCTATCTCTACTACATATTAGTTTACTAAAAACCAAAACCACTACACATTATCACATAATCAATCATAACATAACCAATCAAGAACCTTTTTTGAACTCTATAACATTTTTCGTCATTGACAAATCAAAAGTTGATTTCTTTGAAGTGTTATATTTTTGGTTAACATATGGATGGTTTGTTTTGAAAATGAAGGAAAATTGCTGGAATAATGTCTTTTTGGGTAGATGCAGTCATTAGAAGTAATTTAGTCACTACTTCCATATTAATGTCTTAGCAGTGTATAAAAACACGCATTTATATATACACACATGCATATATTGGACCATATAATTCATCAACATGTTAATGGATTAATAGCATAGTTGTTGGATCTGTCTCAAAATTGATGGCTAGTAACAAAGATTGTGGAATGCTGCCTGAATGGAGTCAACTTGTGGGAAGTATGTATAAACCATGTGTCCTTCCAAGTTATCTAAACTACTAATTTTCCTTCTAAGTATCTAGTTTATTATTCACAATTTTTGTTTTGTTACACTGACTTCCTAATTAATCAGATTTACTTTTAACAGTAACCTAACAAGCCAAATCAACTTGGAAAGGGGAAAAACAAAAAACAAAATGAATAATACCCGCAATTAACTTGACCCAAATCAAATGCAAACACAACAACCACAATATCATCAACCAGAATAACACCCGCAATTAACTTTCTATGTGCTCGCTCCCTTTCTCCGCCTCAAATGTAGATAGTTTACAGACAAAGAAGAAAAAAAAAAACGCAGAGACTCTAAGAACCCATTTCACCCGAAATAATGCAGCAAAGATTAACATCAAAGAGAAGAGAAGATAATAATGGAGCAAAGGAAAGAAAAAAAATAGTAAAGATTGACACCCAAACAGAAAGAAAAAAAATGAAAATTAGCATCCCAACTCAAAATCAAACTTACCCAAATTTTTCAAGAAGAAAATCGTGCTGAAATGTAAGAAAGATCCTCCCTTTCTTGGCCTCAAATCTGATAGTTTAGAGAGAAAGAAGAAAGAAAAAAACGCAGAGACAAGGGAAAGGGAAAAAACGTAGAGGGAAGAAGAAAAAAGGGTTCGGGGCAAAATTTTATTCGGGGTAAAACGCACCTTGTACGTGCATTTCTAGGTTGACATGGACGCCTACTAGATAACGCACAAATGACGTGCATTTATTGCGATGACTGGGCAAAAACGCACATCACTAGTAAAGGATAAATTCGCGGTTGTCGTCAAACCAGACAAGATTAATTTAAAAATTAGAAAGCAATATAGTGCTCACCAGATCATCTCCCAAGGAAGCCTTAATCGTTAAATTAAATCAAAGAATTCACCAATTCTCACTTTAAGTAGAAAATGGGGGTTTTAGAATTTAAAGAAAATAGAAAAAGGGGAGATTTTTTGCTTAAAGTAAATTTAGAAACACGTGCGTTTTTATGTACAGATGGCAATTTTTTAATTAATTTTAAATTCATCAAAAACGCACATGGTGGGTGCATTAACTGATCAAAAACGCACACGCCGTGTGCATTTAGGCTATAAATTTCTACTGTTTTCAAACTGGATTATTCACGGAGCTTTTTATGAAAACAGGGTTAAAGTTGGGAAAAACCCGCAGTTTACTGGGCATTTTATGTGTCTCTTATTGAGATTGGAACGACTGGCCAAAGAATTATTGCATAATCTCCACGCAAAGTGTTGTACTCGTGGTGGGACATGTAATCGCCAGAGAAAACCCCCACAGATTCTGTGTCGTGGAAGAGGAACAGTCTGCACGTTGTCTGTGTTTCTCCTGTAGTGCTAGAGTGTATGCTGAGGACACTGTGAATTTGCCAGTGGAGGAGAAATGCCAGATCTTCTTATCAGTTGTAGCCTGGGGATTAAGAGGGATGCTTGAGATGAGCAGCCTATCTCGTGCATTAAACAGTACATGAAGAAGATGATTTCTCCATTGCCCTTCATGAATCAAATCAGCCACCATCAATGTATTTTGTAGGAAGCAAGGCAAGGTTATCGGTTTGAAAGATGTGGGCATGGGCAGCCATGGATCATTGAACACCTAGCATAGTTGAGCGACAAAAATTCCCATTTTACCTTAAATTTTAAGTAAAAAATTTAAAAGGTATATTTGAATTTTAAAATTTTAAAATCTAATTCAATTAGTAGTAGTGTGACTTATAAATTACTAATGCCTACAAAATGTCCTAAATTAGAAATGAAAAAACCACAAAATTTAAAGAAAAAAATTGAAAGTTTTATCTTTTAAAAATATAATAATAAATAGTTGATTTTTAAATTGTTAAATATTTTTATTAATTTGCATAAAATTTAAAATGTATATACTATGGTTAATATATATACTTATATATATATATATATATATATATGGCGATTTTTTTCCTTTAAGAAGTAATAAATATTAAATAATAAGTGATTATTATATACATTTTCTAAATTACAAGGACATTTTACAATTAATATGATGATTATTTGAAAGTTTTTTTTAAAAAAAAAAAATTAAATAATATAAAATACATTTTAAAATATTGTATATAGTTATTTATATACAATGGTTCAATTATTATACCTACCCAAGTAATTTTGTATTTTTTTTTTTAATTTTTATACGATTTTGTTTTATGAATCATCGAAAATATAATATAATATATAGCAAATACGATAATTTTTTAATCAATATATTTTTAATGGCCATTTTTATAACAATGTCAAAAAATATTGTAAAATGCTTGACATACCAAGTACAACATTTAGATGGCCATTACATATAATCTTTTCTAACTAGTGTTTGTACATCATTCCATCTAATTCTAAAGCAAATCAATGATTGAATTGAACTCTCTATAATGCATGGTTGTCAGCTCTTATTCTCATTCCTTCCAAATGGCTAACATGATCATATAAAAACATATAATGCATGTCAATTTATAGAATTCATTTACACACAACTATATATGTTATTTGTAGAGTTGTTAATGAACCAAATAATTCGTGAACAAAATTCGTTCAAACTCACTTATGTTTAATTAAGACTTGTTTATTAAACAAACAAATTTTTAAGCTGAAAATTGTTCGAACAAACTCAAACAATGTTCATAAATATAATTGAACGTTTACGAACAAATTATAATATTTATATATTATATAAAATTATTATATATTAATATTTTTATTATTATTTTTATTATTTTTATATTTTTAAATATAATTCGAATTCGAACTTAAAATTAGTTTGAAAGTTAAACGAGACAAACTCGAATAGTTTTCGAGTTATACGAACAAATAATTCAAAAAACTCAAATAAGATTCTAGGCTCGAAACATTAACTGAACTTACTCAAATATATTCGAAAATTAAGCAAACCAAGCTCAAGCATCTCATATCCGATTCGATTACAACTCTAACTGCTTCTATGTTTCGTATTTTGCTTGTTAATAGCCTCTATAAAGACAATGTACCACTACATATATTAAGAGGATAAATTTTAACTCCTTTCTATCGACTTAAACTTTTAGAGTAGATTGCAATTTACCTCTATTTAACATGATATTAGACCAGAAGATCTTGCATTCGAATCTTTGTTATTGCCCTCATTTGTTGATTTATTATACACATGTTAGATTTTATTTTTAAAAAAAATTAGGATGTTTTTAGATTGGAATTATTTTTCGAAATTTCACTCAAACTCAAAAAAAATGAGCTATACTTGTTTGGACACCACTTGACATGACACTGTTTATGTCTGGTGAGTTGGCAAAAAAAATGAATAAAAAATTCATCAACTTACTATAAATATTCAGTATATACATATAAATATATATAACTTAAATAACAATATCATCATTACACTAATAAAATATATTATTTTTGTCCCACATTTATTAGACAACTTCTTAACTTGTCCCCACCTTATTCTTCGTTTTTCACAATCCACTCAACTATTTTTGAAAAAATGAGCAATCTCAAAAAAAGTTTCAATCCAAAAACACCCAATAAATTGGCATATTTAGTCCCAAACTATTTTCGGTGTACAAGTTACGTCTCTATAAGTTTGTTTTGTCTTTTTAGATCCCAAACTATTTTTTTACTTGCACATTACGTCCTTCCATCCAAAATTGGATGGTTAACACAAAGTCAACATCAATTTTTTTTTTTTAATCAGGGGTAAAATGGGTACTTCACCTTTTACCCATTTCCCAACCCGATTTTCTTCCCTCATCTCACCTTACCTTACCCGATTTCCTCTTACCCCATTACCCGGGAATACTCCCTCCTTTCTGTTTTCAACCGAAATTCCCACCTCTCGCACATTTCGTCATTTGTCTTCCATATCTGCGATTTTTCCTCAAGGAAGAAAGGTGCCAATTTTACATAAGTTAGACTATGAACAAAGCTACCCATTCATCAGCTTAAGTTTTATCGCAAATGAGGAATCGGTGCAGGAAGAAAAAGACCGAGATGCTGAGCTCCAGAGATGTCGAGCAGTACATAGAGTAAGTTGAAAAATCTTGAATTTCGTTAAAAACATAAGCTCCGTAAACTCTTATTGTAGTTTGAAATGATATTTATATATTACAAATGCAGAAAAATACTTGTTGAAATCCCTATAGAGAGGCTAAAGGATACTGTGTTTTTAGACTCCCTTTGGTTTAACCTATACACGAGCAGCGGGAAAGAAAAGGTGTTATCTTGGATTAAGAAAAAAAAAAAGATATGTACAAAGAAGTACATTCTAGTTCCCATTGTGTTGTGGTGAGTATATTTTGAATTTTTATGAGTAAATGTTGAGGCATGCACAGATTATATGCTAAAGAATGAGTAAAATTTGAATTTTGAAATTTCGGTCTGGTCACATTGGAGGTTGATGGTGTTGTGCAATTTTCATGAAGATATTAATTTAAACACACAATGTATTTTGATACTTGATTCACTAGGATCCATAGAGCAAAGTATTGAGAAGGAGGTTAGAAGGTAAAATTGGTAACATTTTTCCTTGATATCAATAAATTACATTGCATAAATACAATACAATAATAAATAATTGTTATACTTACAACAAGAAAAATATCTACCTTTGAATGAAGTTTTCTATTGGATGTGCTGCCAGGAGAGGGAAAAAATATTAGTGCAGCGGAAGTGAAATCAATTCCCATCATGATTCCTCGGGTTAGTAATTTGTGAAGCTTAAGATATGGTTTATATATTTAAAGTCCAAATGGTATAGTAGACTAAAATATTTAGTTTGTTTTAGGTTCCACAACAACAAAATGGGGAAGTTGTGATGTATGCAAAGGAGTTCTTGTTGAATGCCCCAACATGTTTTAGCCATAGAGAAGCATATCCTTACTTTGTAAGTTGTTGTGATTGTATCCTTACTTTGTATGTTTTAGCCATATATTCTTTTTGTTTGGGTTTTAGATGTGTTCTAATTAGTTTACGCATGAGGAATTCATGAAATTTAAAGAGGGATTAATTGATAACAATGGGGATGTGGCTAGGGCTAAAGAAGCAGTGGTTGAAGAAGTAAGTTGTAAGTCAATTTTTAGTGAGCAAGATATAGTAAATAGTTGCAATGAGGCTGAAGGAGTGATTGTTGAAGAAGGGAGAATGAAGGAGAAAGTGGCTGACGAAAATGTTGATTAGTCACAAACTGAAACTGTTATTTGTATGGGGAAAAACAGTTTCAGACATGAAATGATAGGGGGAAGGGGCCTATGATTGAAGATGACGTGATATGTTCTGGGATATCACTAAAATAAAATTTTGATGAGGTAGAAAAGGATAGCAAATGTAGTGAAAATTTTGAAGATTCTGATTACAAAATGTCAGATGACGAGGATGAGTTTGATGCTACATTAGGGGATAAAATGAGAGAGAAAATTGAAGACATACCTGCTGTTTTTTATGTTGCTGAATCTATTGGTGTTGCACTTGATGAAAATGAGCATCTGTGCAAGGCAAAGGAAGCTGATGAAGTTGAGGCTGCCGAGGACATTTTGAAGAGTACAGTTTAGCAGCCCACTGAAAATCTGGTACAGTAGCAGTAGCCCACTGATAATCCGGTTGTTATTTCTAGGAAGGTGTAGCAAACAGAGGTAATCAGTAAGGCAAAGATTGGGGTTAGCAGGGGAGGTGTTAGAGGAAAAAGGAGACCATGGTTGACTGGAGTTGGTGATGGTGATATAAATGTTCATGTAATGGATGCAACTAATGCAGCTTCTGAGCCATCCGAGTCTTTGATGGATGAAGACAAAGACTTTTGGTTTGAAGAGTACAACCAACACAATGAAGAACAACACAATACTGCAAGAAAATTTTCAAAACATGAAAGATTAAGGGATGGGGAAAAACCAGTGTTTGAAGTAGGTATGACCTTCAATACCAAGGGTGACCTTAAAGCTGCAATTTTAAATCATGTACTGAACCTCGGCAGAGAAATCTATAAAAAGGATGACAAGATTAGGTTGAGAGTGGTGTGCAAAGGGGAGAATTGCCCTTTTTTGATATATGCACATAAAGTAGGACAAACTGAAACATTCCAGATTAGGATGTTGAACATGAAACATGATTGTTCTAAGGTCCTAACAAGCAAGTTTGTTGATGATTTTAAGAGTGATAATTCGGTAAAAGTTCATGAGTTCCAGGACAAGGTCCATAAAGAACTTAATGTGAACATTTTATCTTGGAAGGCATACAGGACAAGGAGGCAAGCAACGAAGCCGATTCATGGCAGTTATACTAAGCAATACAAGATGTTGTGGAGTTATTGTGATGAGTTAAAGTCTACCAATAAAGGTTCAACTGTGTGCATTGAACAAACTGTGAATAAGAAACCGGTGAAGAGTATTTCAAGAGGATTTATATTTGTTTAGATGCACTAAGGAAGGGTTTCAAAGCTGGATGTAGGAAGGTAATAGGACTAGATGAGACATTTCTGAAAGGCCCTCATCCTGGCGTGTTGTTAACTGCTGTTGGCATTGACGCAAACAATGGCATGTACCCGGTTGTGTATGCTATTGTGGAAAGTGAAAACAAGTCTACTTGGACATAGTTTATCCAAGGTCTTATTGAAGACTTAGAAATATACAAACAAGAAGATTGGATGCTTATTTCTAATAGGCACAAGGTAATATATTACATAATTGTTCATATATCAATCTTTGATCTCATATCAATGTACAACTAATCATCTTTATTTTGCCTTTGTAGGGACTAATTCCCAGTTTACATGAATTGTTACCAAGAGCCGAATATAGATATTGTGTTTGACACTTGCATAACAATTTCAAAAAATTGCATCCTCGTGACAACTTAAAGGAATTGATGTGGAGGTTCAAAGGCTACCTATATGAACAAGTATGAGACTGAAATGAAAGAGTTGAAGAAGTTCGATAAAATTGCATGGGAATGGTTGATGAATAGTACAACTCCAAGACATTGGTGTAGATCACACTTCAAGACAATCACAAAATGTGACTTGCTCCTGAACAACTACAGTGAGGCCTTCAACAAGCAGATTTTGCAAGCAAAATTCAAACCCATATTAGGACTGCTAGAAAGAATAAGGTGCTATCTCATGTTGAGGCTGGAATCCAGAAGACAGTAGGTTGAAAAACAGAAGGGAAACTTATGCCCCAGGATTAAGAAAATACTTGATAAGCTGAAGGAGCAATCTATAAGGTGCATTCCTTCATATGTAGGGGGGTCACAGTTTCAAATCCGGAGATTGAAGGTGATTAATTTTCAGTTGATACCATAGCAGCCACATGTACTTACAGAAAGTGGCAGCTCTCAGGTGTATCTTGCAAACATGCCATTTTAGCTTTAGGGTTGCAAGGTAGTAAGGCTGAAGATTATGTTCATATTATGTATAGCATAGATATGTATAGGAAGGCTTATGGTCTAATTATTAGCCCAACTAATGGGCCTAACAACTGGCCCAAATCAAAATTAAAACCATTTTTAGCACCCCCTAATATTAGACTGCCTGGAAGACCAAAAAGAAATAGAAGACTAGAAGAAGGTGAGAAGGGGTCTAGGTCTATTGGTGGGGTCTAGAAATTGTCAAGAACTTCTGTGGTGCAATCTATGTGCAGGGTATGTGGTGAAACCAGCCATAATGCCAAAACTTGCCCTAAAGATAAGGAGAATTCTGCCAACAGAAATACATGCAGTTAATGTGGTGTCTTAGGACATAACAAAAGAACATGTCCTAAGAAAGGCCAGTCAATAACATCTCATCATCAACCAGTTGTACAAACCTCATGTTCAGCTCCTTGCCCAGTTGAACCAAGTCCATTGGACACAATCCAAGTCCAAGTTCCAGATATGGCTGATCCAAACCCAGTTCCAGATATTGTGGATCTAAGCCCATCCACCAATGTTGATGTGCATCCAACTACATCAGCTCATGACCCATCTAAGAAGGTTTGTTTAATTGTGAAAACACTTATATTTAATCATCATGTCTACTATAAGTTAACAAAGTACTTATACATTTGATTTTTTGATATGTAGATGAAGGTTAGAAGACCAAGTAGATGCAGCAGTTGTAACAGGGCACAATAGGGCTTCACGTTCAGTTCCTGGAGCATTGTTGCATCCCAAACAAAGTGTGTTTGATATGATCAGGGAGCATGAATAATAAAAGACAATGAGGCTGAACTATTTTTTGATTTTTTGTTCACTACCCACCTTTGTAATAGATAGGACATGTAATCTATATTTTGCAAATGGCAAAATAGGACACATAGCATAGCTTTTGATATATTTTGTGTTCATGTCCTATGTATTACATACCTTGGTAGCTCTTGGTTAATATATCATAAATCTTTTACAGTTCATTTCTGATTTGCATACGTTTGAGCGGTTATTTATGTTTTACTTGTGGTGCTTCAGATTGGAATTTAGGGTGGATCAGTGCTGCTAGTTTTGTTTTCAGCATACTTATGCTTACAGTTTAGGAAATGCAGCTAAATCAACCCTCAACTATGTTAAATAATGAAGATGCATTTAAACTGTGAGTGATGTTAACACATCTACGTATGCATGTAAACAAGGTAAGACAAGGAAAATAACCAAATATTGATGAACAATATCCATCCATAAACCATAAAAGGGAAAAAAGAAATATCCATGAGTTGATAAACATAAACCATTAAAAAAGGGTAAAAATAAATATCCATCATCCATCATTTTCAAAACACAGTATTCATAAAAAGGGAACATAAAACACAATATCCATCATCCATCTTATATATTTTGTTGTCTTCTTCTTCTTCACCTTAGTGTTTTTCTTCTTCAACTTCTTCTTTTCTTCTTTTCCTTCTTCATCTTCTTCTTTTCCTGCATCAGGTTTCTGTTCCCCCTCCCCCTTCACTTCTTTCTCTTGCTTCACCTCAGCATCTGTATACCAGGGTAGTAAGATTGGAGTTTCATCAATCTCCTGTATGCGAACTAAAGATGTTTTGTGAGGGAATCTGTCAATAGGTGCATTAGCAAAAAACTCCAGCACTTCTTTCTCGTCACTACTGTGGCATGTAAATTCAATAATCCTCACCCTCCCCACGAATATACTCACACATATTCTTCATATCGTGTTCTGAATATATGGGTGTTAAATCATCCTCAAAGACACCAGAATTTTTTAAATAATAATATATCATATACTCATCATCATCATCATCATCAACCTTTGAATGCCCCATATCATGATCATACAACCTTTGAACTTTCTTTATCTTTTTTTTTTTAAAAATAGCTATCTAGTATAGATTCATTCTACTAAGTTGACAATAATCAAAATAGTGCACTTCACCCCCCGAATAGCAGATTGGTTACCCATCTTTCCATACCAAACGCCCCCCGTGAAGCAAACGGAGGGTGAAAAAATCTTCATCCATACCTGCGTTTGCATTGGTTATGGTTATGTATTGCTTCAACAACTACACATCTATTTATGTAACATACATACACGCATGCACTATTTTAAAGCAACTAACACTTACCATACATGCTATACGGATCAAAGTTCTTATTAGGTGGCCGAAGTGTCCAGTCGGGTGTGCTTATCCGTCTTGCAGGTATGAAGTATTTTTGTCTTTTTGGTGCAGTCCACTTCCACATCTCCTCCGAATCCTCACTGCTAGACTCCCTGTTTCTTTTGCTTTTGCTCCCTGTCATGGTTTTGCAGCGTGGCAAAATGGGGAAGAGACAAGATGGAAGAAGGAAAATGGAAGGTGCAAGATGGAGATGGAGACTATATGAAAGGTTTGTTCAGAAACCTGGCTGCGTGGCTTTGTTTCCCGATGGAGTATATGAAAGGTTTTTTGCATTTTTTTTTTTTCATAACTGCACATTGCATGGCTGTCTCCACAATTTTCATAACTGAAAGGTGTATATTTATGGTAGTTTAAACTATCTTTTTAACTGCATTTTTCCTATCATATTCCTTCCTCAAATACATCAAATTCCTTCCTGAAATAGCCTTTTACAACTGTATTTTTTCACAACTTCTCAACTGCAACATCGCAACATTCTAAATGGTTCAATTTCTTCTATATTGCGATCGACCTCTTCAAAGATGAGTTCTTTATTGTTGGATTATAATGCAGATTTGACACATTATTTTCTATTCTTTCTGTTTGCTTATCTGCATTCCTACAACTACTGGGATATTCATTTTCAAATTATAGTCATTTTCCTTTGCTTTCATCCATTCTCCTGTTCTGCTACTCATATGTTTTTCAGATAATGGAAATTTCCCAACAATTGCATTGCATTGCCAAATTGTAATTCTCCCCAACAGCCCACACAAGATCCCTAAACATGGAATGACACAAGATCAAAGCTAATTTCAAAGCAAATATCTTAAGATTAATCCTTTGCATTGATATGAACAAGATCACCATACTATTACATCAATGATAATGTTCCTAATTTTACAACACAACATCCCAAACAAGCAATACTAATGCATCCTATCCGCAGCATCCTTTGCAGCAGCTGCTGCCACTAAACCATATGCTAATTTGCCATCTTTATGCTATCAATTTCCAAATGCAAATGCAAAACAAAAATAACACCTTGCACCGCAACTGCCATTTTCTTTTCTGCTGCTTCTCTTTATCCTCCTAATCTTCCTCATTTTCTGTAGTAAACTTGGGATAATGACCTTCGATCTGGCACACATGGGTGGATCAATCCATTTAAAAAAACTCGCAGTTGGCACATTGCTACAAAATCAAAATGGAACTGAAATTAAAATTTACTCACATTTATATATAAACATCATCCTAAACTTAAGATATCAAAACCAGAAAACATATACAATACCTTTTTTTTGCAACATATAAACCTACGTCCTGGATTAGAATCAGTCCAGGACGTTTTCATACACACTCCAAAGCCACAAAAATATCTTCTTCTTCCGTCTTGGTTAGGGTTCCAATCACTGCTATTGTGTTTATCCCGATCATGCCATGAACCCCTATTATCATCCACGTAATTATGGTTCATTTTACTAGCTACAGCAAGAATGAAAGATGTAACGAATTGCAAAGAACAACGAATGGTGAAGAAGTCGATGAAGACCCAGAACGAAGAAGAAGAAGGAAATCGGGTAAGGTAAGGTGAAATTGGGTAAGAGGAAATCGGGTAAGGTAAGGTGAAATGGGGGAAGGAAATCGGGTTAGGAAATGGGTAAAAGGTGAAGTACCCATTTTACCCCTGATTAAAAAAAATGGATGTTGACTTTGCGTTGACCGTCCAATTTTGGATGGAGGGACGTAATGTGCAAGTAAAAAAATAGTTTGGGGATCTAAAAGACAAAGCAAACTTATATGGACGTAACTTGTACACCGAAAATAGTTTGGGGACTAAATATGCCAATTTGCCAAAACACCCTTATAATTGGTCTATTTTCAACTCTTCATTTTAAATCTAAAATAAGAGTACTTTTGCCTTTTGCTATACTTCATAAATAAGAAGGGCAACTTTGAAATAGCGTCTAAAAAGTTACACATTTGTATAATACTAAACCCTAATAAACTTCCAACAAAAGAATTTGGATTCTTATGAAGTCTCCATATGCTTGTTAAAATGTACGAAAGATTTCTATGTTAAATTCATCACAAAAATCCTTCTATAAATTTAGTAAAGGCAATATATATATATATATTTATTATTTTTTCTTCACATTTTGTGAGAGATCTTAATTTTTCCACTAATGCATCGCTTATCATCAATGGACTATTGTTTCTCTTGCAATTAGTGTTTCGATATGTTATTGGTCGTCTTTGATTAATTAGTCACTGATTTCCATCGGCTGTCCACGAATTTTCTTGCCTTATCTCCCTTAACTCTATCTATATAAATCTTTACATATACATCTACTGTATATATAATTGTTTGTGTCTGTTTACATTTGCCTTTTCAATACATTATGAGAATGGATTCTCTAATAGTTTTAAGTCCTTTAGTGATTTCTTTCATAATCATAGTAAAGATCGAACAAAAAAATATTAATGATTTATGATTGTCCAATTACAAGTGAACATGTAGCATCATAATTCATAATTTTAAAATATTTATTATAAATAATATTATCTATTAATAATATTATGATATGTGTCACATTTGTTAGCTTCCAAATCCTCATCAATGGTACCTCGTCATCAAGTTTCAAGCCCCGCCGAGGATTGTGTCAAGGTGATCCTCTTTTCGCTTGTTTATATTATGTGCAGAGGCCTCGTCTACTCTTATAAATTAGGCTGTTTCTAATTGTTTGTGGGGTGGCATGGGTATGGGTCTTCATGCTCCTTTGATAACTCATTTATTTTTTGCTGATAATTGCCTTTCATTTATTAAAGATGATGCTGCTACTGTGTCAATGGTTTTATTTGTTTTGGAAAAATCTAAAGTTACTTCGGGCCAAAAGTTTAATTATATTAAATCTTCTGTTTATTTCTCTATGCACATAGTGGAAAACAGATATGTTGAAATTTGCCAAGGACTGCACATGAAGCTTAATGATGGGAAAGGGAAATATTTGAGCTTACCCTATTTATTTGGAGGTTTGAAACGGGAACTATTCTCATATTTGATTAATCAAGTTTGCAAGAAAACTCATGGGTGAAAAGAAAAATTCCTCTCGAAGGGAAGTAAAGAGGTACTAATTAAATATGTGTTACAGGAAATCCCTTCCTATGCCATATCTGTGTATCATTTACCTGTAAAGTTGTGAAATGAATTGATGAAAATTATTCAAAGATTTTGGTGGAACTCTCACACTTACAAGAATAGTCTGCAATGATGGGTTTCTTGGGAAACTCTATGTTTACCAAAGGCGAAAGGAGGACTTGATTTTCGGGACTTCTCTATTTTTAAACAAGCTTTATTTTCCAAGCAAGGCTGGCGATTAGTTCAGCACCTGCACTCTCTAGCTACGAGGGTGCTCAAACAAAAATTTTTCCATCTTCAAGCTTCCTTCAGCCAAAATTGGAAGTCAACCTTCTTACTTGTGGTAATCTTTTTGTATGAAAGAGATTTGCTCACTAAGGGGTTGGGTTGGAGAGTAGGTAATGGTGCAAGTATTGTTGTGTTTCTTTATGCCTAGGTTCCTATGCCCTATTTTTTTCTGCATATTAATTATCCTTGTTTTCTTCACCATTCTGTTAGTGTGGCGGATCTCATGGAGAATGGCCAATGGAACCAGAAAATTATTGATGTCTTGTTCTGCAAACGTGATTGTGAGCTCATAAAATCTATCCCCATTTGTAACATGACTAAGCCGGATTGCTTGATATGGCATTTTACACCTCATGGTGGTTTTTCTGTGGCATCAACATATAAAGTAGGTTTGCAAGTTCTCACTCAAAACAAAACTAGAGGCATTACTTCTTCTCCTAGTCGGTCGTGGGATCTAGTATGGAATTTGAAAATTCCCCCAAAGATTCCCCATTTTGCTTGGAGGCGTTGTACCAATTCTCTACTGTGTCAAGCCAATCTCCACCGGCGTCATATTCCTGTGATCTCTATCTGCCGACAACGCTTAAGTGGTGAGGAGGATGAAGGCCATTTTTTTCACATGTGACTTTGCAAAAGCTATGTGGGAGTCCTCTCTTGTGAATGCGGCTATACTCAAGTTGGGTATTTTTCACTCAGTTGCAGAATGAGCAATGAATACTGCAAGTCTCTAAGAACATATTGTTTTCATTTTGTGGGCAATTTGGTCAGCTAGGAATGAATTGCTTTTCCAAGAGAAGAGGACTTTGCACAGGAGGTGGTCATCAGAAGCAATACCCTACTCCAGGAGCTCCAACTAGCCACACATATATCTAGGAGTTGTTCGCTCCAACACCTGAATCCAAATGAGCAATGGCGGCTACTTGAATGGGGTATTCTCATGCTGAATGTGGATGGTTCTTACACGAAGGACAGTGCTGGGTATGGCTGTCTTGTTCGAGATTTCATGGGAAACCTCATCAGCTAAGTTGCTGGACCTCTGCCTGCGGTCTCCTCCCCTGAACATGTTGAACTTCTGGCTATTTGGCATGGCTTTAGAGTTGTGCAAGAAACTCTTACTTATCCTTTTCTAGTTATGTCTAATTGTAAATCTTTGATTACTAAACTGAAGACTCATAAAGCCACTCTGCATCCTTTAGAAGCCATCATCGATTGGGTACATGAAGACTGTTGTACTGGGAGTGTTAAACAGTTTTTGTTTGCCCCCGATGCAATAATCTTCCTGCTCACAATCTGGCTTCTATATGACGGAAGCTTGATTCTGATATTTTCTAGACAGCGATCTCACACCCTCATGTCTTTCCTGTTATTCAGGAAGATTGGCTACAAATTAATACATGATAGTTTTACCCTAAAAAAAAAATTCTAATATAATTTTGTTATAAAATTGTACAACAAAATAATAAAAGTAACGAGAACGGTATAAGAGTAACAAGAGATATCGAGAGAAAGAGAATTTTATTAATGATCTTTCCAATTCCTTTGATACAAGATGATTCGTATCTTTCGTATGGAATTCGTTATAAAAATGAAATGGTCTTTATGACCCTCTATTTATAGGAGGAGTTTAGGGCAGGGTTGCATCATCGATGACATTGGTGAAGGATTAATTCGCGGTTGTCGTCAAATCGGCCTAGATTAATTTAAAAACTAGAAAGCAATATAGTGCTCACCAGGTCATCTTCCAAGGAAGTCTTAATCATTAAATCAGTCTAAAGAACCCACTGATCTCAATTGAAAAAAAAAGGGGGGTTTTATGTTTAACAGAAATTTATAAACAAACAAACAAGATAAAATAGAATGCAAATCAATAATGAGAAAACG
>JAXGGT010014931.1:0-18193 GCA_035583425.1 Marsdenia floribunda
TATAAAGAATAAATTATAATGAAATTCTCTTCTAATGATTTATTAGAATAGTAAATTTATTTTTTATTAATAAATTTAATAAGTATTTTGTGATTATTATATAAAATCATGAAATACTTATTAAAAATACTATGTAAGAATCTGAATAAAACTTACCTTAAATTTTGCGAACGAGTATTCGAGTCGAATCGAGCCGAACCTAATTCTTATTAATGGGAGGAGATTGACTATTGATGGGGCAATTAAGGGAAGAAGAAGAAGTAGTAGAGAAAGATTCGAGTTTCGAGGGAGTAGTAGATTGACTGATTACTTCTACCCTCACGTGCCTCTTCTTCGTAAATGGATAAATAAATAAATTAAAATTATTATTGTCGTAATAATATAAAAAGAAAGAAAGCGTTACTGCTCCGTACCGCCTTCTACCATAACCGTTGCATTAATTGTTGTCCTAGATACATGTGCCGCTTTCTTTAAATAATCGCCGACTGTTGCTCCAACCAATCAACGCTTTCATCTCAACATTGACTATTCCCCTTTTCTTTCTTTCATTTTTTTTTTTTTTTTAATTTAAACTCATAATTTCTTAAATTATAAATAATATTATTGTTGATTGAAATATATTTTTTTATCTGAATCTCTCATATATATATATATATATATATATATATATATTATATTTTTGGAGGTCAAATTATAAAATTTCAGTTAAAAAAATATAACTCAATTTGTAGCAGTCTCACTTATAATTTGAGAGGTCATGAATTCGAGACATAACAAAGGTAAATGTCTCAAATTTAAAAAAAAAAAAAAACTATAAAATTTGAATATGATTATTCTGTTAATGTTAGTTGTTGGGGATGCTTATTAATTAAGGAATAAACTACCTAACTGACGTTTTAATATTAATTATAACGAGTATATTCTTCTGAATAATTCATTAATGCCTTTTTTTTTTTTTTAAATATATATATATATTACAAAATTTTGATAATATCAAAAAAGATATGTATATATGATAATACTACCTTAATTAAATCATTTGAATATAATTACAAGATCAAATCTTAATGGTCTTCCAAGAACTACCTTCATAGAAAACTATATATATATGTAGCCTGGAAATTCTTGTTATGAAATGTGAAATTTCTATAGTATGAGCCATGATTTATTTATTTATTTAATAGAGGGCTAACATCAATGGAATCAGTCATTATGTAATTATAATTATAATTAAGGTGTAATGTAATCATCTAAATGCATCTTTAAGCGTGTGATTAAGGTTCTTGGAAATTCAGAAATGTGTGTATTGTATGAATAACCCCATCATTACCTTAACCAAAAAAAAAAAACCTTCAATAAATTTTTTTTTTTTCCCCTTAGTTTTTCACATCCTATATTTGGAAAAAAACATTCATTATGGTAGTATATATATATATATAAATTCAAATCTAAGGAAAAGATATAAAAGAGTTTAAATTCAGAGGTAAATTCACTTATCTAATCAAATGTACTATTAAAGTTTTGATGTGTCAAATGATTCTTCCTTCCGTGTAAAGACATGTCTAAATAACCTACAAGATGGAAAAAAATGGTGGTCACCTAAAAAGGTTCTTGTGATACTCTTATTTCATATCTTAAGTATATGTAAATATGTCATGAAATATAAGTATGGATCTAGATATTCATTGTCAACTTGAAATATCTCTTTTAATACAGTAATGACAGTCCCAAGTAGTTGACTACGCGGTATGAACTCGCAAATCCAAATCGTGATAACTTTTTACTCAATAGAGTAAGATTGTGTTTCTAATGTATAATTGAGTTCTTACTCTTTCAAGTAAAGATTTACCCTTTTTGTGCATATACATATGCCCATGAATATCATCATATCATACACAGCCTCTTGTAATGATAGCATATAAAGTTATTAAAGGACTTGTAAATATTATACAAGATTTTTAATTCAACTATTGTTGTAAGTATATTAGAAAGAATCATAATAAAATTTTCTTTCAATCAAAATTTATACTGTGCGCATATAATTTGAATCGAATTCACATTAATAGCAGAAATGACTCTAATGGCCTAAAAAAAAAAAAAAAAAAAAAGAAAAATTGGATATTTTAGTCCCTATTTTATTTTTCGTTTGGAAGAATTAATACCTATATTTTTTTCTTTAACTTTTTTAGTCCATAAATTAAAATTAATTGGATAAATAAGTCCTTCTAAACATATTTTTGTCTATTTTTATGCCAAAATTCATGCAATTTACAAGTATGTTATTAAATAAGAATATTTTTACTCATTCAAAAAATTTATTCATACAAATTATGTGACTTTTGTTATCAAAAATAGGTAAAAATATGATCATAAGAATTCATTTATTCAATCTATTTTAATTTAGGAACTAAAAAAGTTAAAGAAAAATAATAAGGATTAATTTTTTCAAACGAAAATAAAATGAGGACTAAAATGTTCAATTTTTCAAAAAAAAAAAAAAAAAAGGAAGGAATTGTCCAGTTTTGATCCACGAAATCAGTACACAAATGTCAGAAAATTGACTACACACATCTTTTCCTATATATTTATTAAAAGGAAACTTGGAATTAAAAAAAAAAAAAAAAACTATTTAACAGTACAACCTAAGTTATAATTATTTTACTACAAAAGACCAAAACCTGAAAAAGTATAACTAATTTAAAAATTAAAATAAAATAATAATAAATGATGAAAAAGTGCAAACTGCACAGGTTAGATAAGAATGAAAGATCGATTACTTCTCTAATAATAATAATAATAAAAAAAAATATTAATTAGTTAATTAATTATCAAAACAGTGAAAGCAATCGTATAATTGAGAATTATATAAAGATATTAGCATTATTATTTAGAAAAACAGTGGAATGAATGGTAAATTAATTTTAATTAGAAAATATTTACCCAAAAATAATAATAAAAAGAATAATTTAGTAAAGGAAAACTAATTATTTTAATCCCCGTATTATTATTGATTTCAACAAATAATTTTTATTTTTTATTTTTTTAGATAATTAAATTCTATTTTATTTTTAATTGGACAAAGGGGAGAAACTTTTCTTGACATATTGGTCAAGTTTCTTCCCTTAGACTTTTGGCAAGCTAAGAGGTCTAAAGGTCGAATATCCCTTTTCTCTTGACTTGCCAAGAGGTGTAGGGGTAATTTTACCCGAGTATTTTACAGTTCGAGATATCTCTGGGATACCACCTTAAAAGAAAAAAAAAATGAACAAACGGTTTTTTATCCCACGAAGGACATTTTTGTCATTTAATATCTAATTAATCTATTCATGTATTAATCAAATTATCCTTTTTTTTTCAATTTTATATAAGTTTTCAATTTCTGATTATTTTTTCTTTTGAGATAGTTTTATAAGAAGAAATGAGAATTTATTAAAATTTTAATTAGTTAATAAGATTATAAATGACAAAAATAACCTTCACTACACACTTGAATTTTAATAATTAAAAATTATCCTCTAAAGATTTGAGATTAGACAAAAATTATAAAATTATAAAATTATTTTATTTATTTATTAATAAAGAAAAGGAATTAAGGGGAAGCAATGAGTGACAAAGATGCAATACTCACTCTTACCTTTCTATTACCTCTCATAATTGGATTCCCTAATCCCCACAAACCCCATTATAAAAACCTCCATTTTTCTTTTCTTTTCTTTTCTTCCCATCGTCTCCACTGATCAAAAGGGCAAGAAAAAATAAAGAAGAAAACTTCTTCTCCTCGTTTCCCTCTCTCTCTCTCTCTCTCTCTCTCTATATCACATCATCTGCCAAAGCAAGAAAGAAACGACCTTTCCTTCCAGTTTTTCTCCATTTGTCTGGAACAAACGTACGCTCTCTCTCTCTCTCACTGCCGTATTTCTTTCTCCATTTCTCAGTGAGAAGGAAGTGTTCATCATCAGTGTCCTCTTTCTCTCTGTTTGTCTGTACAAACTGAAAAAGAGAAGCAAAATTAGCATGGCTGGCTAGCTAAAACCACGGCCAGAACTGCCACAACTCTGTCTACAAAGTGCATGTATGTGTTTTTGCTTTCAATCAGCAACAGTTTTTTTTAGAGGTAATTGATTATGGTAGGTAAAACTTGTCGTCTGCTGCTACATTTACTACTAGTATAGTTTGTACTACTCTTTAAAGGTCCCCCCCCCCCCCCACCCCAATTCCCCTCCCCACACGCCCACTACTCTAATACTGTTCTCATTCTACAAAAGAATACAGACAATTACTGCAACGAGAATCGGTGGTCTGTACAAAAACCCACCTTCTTTCCTTACCTTTGTTTCCTTTTTCGTTTTTGTTCACATAAAGGAAGAAAATGCTTGTAAGTCTCAAGTACCTCCTTGGCTCCGCCGGTTCAAGCGGCTATGGCTCCAAGTCCACCGCCGAGGAAGTAACCGAGAACTGTCCCGATCTTCACTCCATCACAGCCATCATCACAGGTTATAAACCCATTCCCACCCCACCCCCACCCCTTTATTTATTTATTTTTTTCTTCCTTTTACAAGAAGTTTAGAGTTGACATGCTGATGAAGTTCGTATGATATGTATGTATATAGGAGCAACGTCAGGGATCGGCACCGAAACGGCGAGGGTGTTAGCTAAACGCGGTGCCAGGGTGATTCTCCCTGCTCGAAGCATCAAAGCAGCGGAGGATACAAAAGCTCGTATTTTGTCAGAATTTCCAGACGCAGAGATTCTTGTGATGGCACTTGATCTTAGTTCTCTCAACTCTGTACGGAAATTTGTGGATGAGTTCGAAGCTCTCGATTTTCCGCTTAATCTCCTCATGTAAAACCTTTCTTTGCTGTTTAATACTACCATATATACATATATATATATATATATATATATTTGCCTTTTAATTCTCATACCAAAATTTGTGCCTACACAGAAACAACGCTGGGAAATTCACCCACCAACATGCCATTTCTGAAGATGGAATTGAGATGACGTTTGCTACAAATTATTTAGGTAAAATTTTCAAAGAACCCTTTATATGTACATATATATATATATAACAGTAGCTAGCTTTGAACATTTTTAAATAGTACTTAATAAACCATACATACATATATATATAAATAATTCAGGTCATTTTCTGCTGACGAAGCTGTTGTTAAAGAAGATGATTGAGACTGCAAAAACCACGGGCGTTCAAGGAAGAATTGTGAACGTGTCATCGAGCATCCACAGCTGGTTCTCCGGCGACCCCGTCCGTTATCTCGATTTGATAACAAGGAATAAAAGGTGGGAACTTGCTAGAAGTACTTGTAGTTTAACATCGCCTGTATATATGTATGTAGCTCAAGAATCAAGAAACCAGTCGAGACTCATATCTGATACTGAAATAAATGCACGTTTGCACACTGCAAAACAAAGAAAAATTTGTATATATATATATAGCATAGCAGTAGAAAGGAAAAACAAAAAAAAAAAAAAAAAAGTGGTTTTGACTTAATGCTGAAATATTTGTCTCGATCTTCGACAGTCATTACGATGCAACACGTGCGTACTCTCTCTCGAAGCTCGCCAATGTTCTGCATACCAAGGAGCTTGCTCGGAGACTCCAGGTCAGAATTAGTTTATTAGCTAATAACTATGTATTAAATCAAACAAAAGAAAAAAAAAAAAAGAGTAGAATTTGTTGGTTTCTTGAAAGAAACCGTTTTATGAATTTATTAATCAGTAAGGTTAATAATGTCTGTAGTGTGTTTTGTGAATGGTTGTAGGAAATGGATGCAAATGTGACAGCTAATTGTGTGCATCCTGGGATTGTAAGAACCCGACTTACCAGAGAACGAGAAGGCCTCATTACTGGTGAGTTTTAGTAATTATGTACTATTGCTACTATTGTATATAGCTAGTTGCCATTTCTTTTGTTTAGACCGTCCAGTTTCTATTTGGATTGTGTCTATAAAATCTAACTATTGTTCATTCACAAATCGCTTACCTTAACTAGTTGCCATTGCTTTGTCTAAGAATACTGAATTAATTAAGAGACTCTGCCATTCTTGTGTGTTTTTGTGTGTCTTTTACTGTGCTTTACCAGCTCTGATTCTGAATCATATTACAAATTATACATGGGTTTGATGCAGATCTGGTTTTCTTTTTGGCTTCCAAGCTCCTAAAGACCATCCCTCAGGTATGCGTATTTGTCTCTATTTGTTGATTATTGTTGATATATTATAATTTGTTATGAAAAAATTGTATTTGCCTAATACGTGAGGAGAGAATTTTTCTCTATTAGCTTAAGTGTGTGATAATTTAAAACGTTACTCGTTTAATTAATTATGTGAGTGCTAATTAATGTGTAATTATGCATCACAGGCTGCAGCAACTACTTGCTACCTTGCAACTCATCCAAGACTGGAGAACGTCACCGGAAAATATTTTGCAGACTGCAACGAAGCTCCAACCTCCAAATTAGGTTCCAATCAAACCGAAGCTGAAAAGATATGGCTTGCCTCAGAAATAATGGTTACGAATAAGATTCCCATATCCTTCCAACCAAGTTTTTGAAGGGGGAAGACCTTGTAAAACCCTTTAGCTTAGCAGAAACTGCGCAGAATATATGTGTGCATATATATATACGTATACATATACATAGCTAGCATATGTATTAAAACAAAGTACATTTTAGCTTTATATCTAAATCAAAGAAAGGATGTTACACAATAGAAGATATAAATATATATATATAATCTACGGCATTCAAAATCTTGCTGTACATAATATCTAAATCAAAGAAAAGATGTTACACAATAAAAGATATAAATATATATATATAATCTACGGCATTCAAAATCTTGCTGTACATAGGTTGAATGTTCCAAATGTGTATTCTTGATCTTGACTGGTGAAAATTTTAGAAGGGATAACAAGTCTTTTTCTTTCACTTCCACCATGTGAGCGTTAAATTTTTATGAGTATCTTTGGGTACTGAAATGGGTCCTACTAACATGCAAGCGTGTGGGTGGGGGGGTTTGAAACAAAGATCAAATGGAAGCTTCATTTATATTTTTTTCCATCTAAATTTGAAGCTGCAGCATCATTTCTTTTTCTATGTAAATCCTTGATTTTGTGTTTCTTCTTGCTAGCTGTCATCCAATCCCTTTCTTGTTTTTCGACTGAGAGAGTTTACGATACTCTCCCCTTTCGATTTTTGTATATATTTGAAGTCAGGATCTTGGTTCTGTTTGCATTCTGTTCATGATGAAATTTATCCCTTTTTATTACTTGTTAATGGATAAAAATAAACCATCCTGGAATAAACTTTTGAAGCTGTAATTGTCCATGTCAAAGTAATATGTAAACTAAAAAGATCCTTCTTTTTTCATTTTATTTTCCTTTCCAGAGGAATGCAGACCTTGGAATATGGTGGACCAAACAAAGCACAAAGTTTTGGGCCAGTAAACTTGACAAAAAGGAAGCAAGCAAGCAAGCTCATCTAATGGTCACTACAAGTGTTTGACTCACATACTACTGCACCATTTGCATTTGCATCACTTTATAGTTGTTCCACACCATCATCGGCTGTCTGCACTTCACTCTGGATGTCCATGCCCAGCACTCCCAATGCCAACTTGATGAGGAGGTGGAGTTGCCCGATCGATGCCTCTAGAGTGCCTTGATTACTTTCCTAAACCCCCCTCTTAATCTGCACTCCACTGCATATTCTAGAATTCCTGAAAGACAAGAAACGGATGAATGACAGAGAATTTTGAAAGATGAAATTTATTCTTTTTTCTAACTAGTTCCTGGGCTTTTCCTTTTTTCTTGCAAAGAGTGGGTTCCATCACTAGATGCTACCATCTTGGGAGTCCCAATTCTATTGTATTAGAGCGCACACAAACACAGACATGACCATCTTCTTTGATGAATTGTGGGGAAGTCTTTTTAAGTACAGTACTGCTTTCTGGAGTCACCTTCTAATAATCTTCCAACAATAGGTATTGGATTTCCACCTATGCTCTCCACTCTAAAAATCCATTCCCCAAATCAAAATAATCTTGAAAGCAAACAAACAAAAAAAAAAAAAAAAAGGAATTTTCAATACTCCAATGTAGTAGATCTAACCCCACCACTACCTCTAGTTAGGAAAAGAAAATGGAATGCAAGTCCCTAAGTCCCAGACAAATTCTTCCCCTCAGCAAAGCCCCTTCCTGCTCAGAATGCCATAAGAACCTGCAGAAATTCAAACATATTCAGATACCTTGCCTGCAAGTTAGCACAGCATCGACAACTATCAAAAAGTTTCAATCTTGGACAGAAAATAACTCTAGGCCAAAGCAATAATCTTACTACTCAGATAAGCATTTCTTTTTTTTTTTCATGGAAATTGTCTTGCCAGTTGAATTAGACATTGAGCAACAACTTATTATACCATTTGGTTGTTCATCACCATTATTGATCCCCCAGACTCAATGACCCTGCATTCAGAACAAGGCTAACCCTTCTACACTTCGTGTTTTAAGAAGCTCTTTCAATGTGAAGTTCAAAAGTAAACCTCAGTTCCAATCAACCATGGTCATGTCTGAGAGGAAGAGAAAGCAATAAACATATAAAAGCTTGGGCTGTTTTTGGACTAGAATTTTTTTTCAAAATTTTACTCAAACTCAAAAAAAATAGTTGTATTTATTTGGACACAAATCTAACATGTTACTATTCATGTCTGGTGAAGTGACAAAAAAATGAATAAAAAATTCACTCACTTACTATGAATATTCAAATATACATATAAATATATATAATTCAAATAAAAAATCACTATTACACTAATAAAATATATTATTTTTGTCTCCCACTTACTAGACAACATCTTACATTGGCCCTACCTTACTCCTCGTTATTCGCAATCAACTCAATTCTTTTTGAAAAAAATGAGTTTTCTCAAAAAAAGTTCCAATCCAAAAATACCCTTAAGCTTTCATTCCAAACATGACTAAAATTCATAACTTTTTAGAGTCATAAGTGAAGTTTTTTCCAATAACCGATTTATGAGCCAAAAAAATGGATAAAAAAAAATAATTCTAAAAATTAAAATACTAATATTTTAGGGTGTTTTTGGATTGAGATTGTTTTTTCAAAATTTCACTCAAAATAAAAAAAAATAGTTGTACTCGTTTGGACACCAATCTAACATGTTACTGTTCATGTCTGGTGAGGTGACAAAGAAATAAATAAAAAATTCACTCACTTATTATAAATATTCAATATATATATATATAAATATATATAACTCAAATAAAAAATCTTCATTACACTAATAAAATATATTATTTTTGTCTTCCATTTACTAGACAACATCTTACATTGGCCCCACCTTACTCCTCGTTATTCGCAATCAACTCAATTCTTTTTGAAAAAATGAGCTTTTTTAAAAAAAATTTCAATCCAAAAACACCTTTAATTTCAAATCATCATAAGTGAGACTACTACCAATTGAAATACACCTCTTGACTATTATTTTAGTTGAATTTACCTTTATATATATATAATAATTAATAAAAATTAATTATTATTTAATTTTACTTTCTTATATAGATATAAGAATATAATTAATCAAAAAATTTGCAAACATAAAGTTCATTTTTTCAGTATAAAAATTTATAATGTATTTAGATAATATAAAATTAAAATAATTACATACTGTTTGGTTTCTCCTCTTTTTCTCAGTCCAACACAATATTTCCGGAGACCCGACCCATTTAAAAAACCCTACAGTATTACCTTAAACCCTTGAACCAAAATTTCCAGCTCCTTCAGCAATCCGGAGCTTCAGACCATTAATCCCACCTCTAAAAATGGCGTCTTTGTTCTCCGAAACTATTCCAAGATTCACAAGCGAAACCCTGCGGTCGGCCGCCAAACAATCTGAACGCTGTCACATTGTCCCCGTCCGCCTTCGTCATGTCATCAAGAAGTACCTCCGAGGTGTGTGTGTATATATATACTTACTTTTAACTGTGTATGCATATGTCTATGCAACCGATTTTTGGTAAAATTTATTGTTTTTGCAAATCGTTTCAGAACAGGAGGATCCGCATATGAAGAGAAAAGTGTTAAGATTATCTAAATCCTTCAACGAAATTAAGGAAGTGAATCTTCTTCTGCCGACGTCTACTTCAAAAGAGCTTGTTGACAATCCTATGAGCTTGGAACGCTCGAAGAGGTGGAAAATTAAGAGCGCTTATGGTGATATTGGTTTCAAGTACAGCGACGATGAAACTATTGCTTATGTTGCCTCTCGTATGCCTGCTGTCTATTGTGCTTGCTATAGAGTTTTAAGTGAGGTAGGATAGTGAAACACAATGAAGTGAGTTTCTTTTTTTTGAGGGGGAAAAAAAAAGAAGTTTGTAACTTTTTCAGGAAATCAATGTGTTTTTCCTTTTAATTTGGTATGCTTTGCTACAATAATCTGAAGGTGAGAAGGAGACTACCGGATTTTTCCCCAGCTAAGGTTTTGGATTTTGGGGCAGGCACTGGTTCCGCATTTTGGTGAGGAGTTCTTTTTTCCTCCTTCTGTGCTTGTGATTGGTGTCTGTGTTTGGTTTTCTTGGTATTTTCTTTTCTATTTTCATTTTGGCCGGCATGGTTATTATTTATAATTGTGAAGGGCATTACGAGAGGTGTGGCCACGGTCAATGGAGAGAGTTAATTTGGTAGAGCCATCACAATCAATGCAGCGAGCAGGGCAGATGCTTAGAAAAGGTAAAACTTTGGCGGATTGCTTGAGTTTTCCGGGCAATCTACCATGACAGAGTTTACTGTTTTCCTCCTCCAGGCTGGTAGTGTGATAAATTGGGTGGATGCTTGAGTGCTTTTTGATATTAGTGCCTGTTAGTTAGATTGTTAAAAATCGTGATTGGTATGAAATTTTACATTGACAAGCATGTCAACATACATTCAAATAATGTTCACATTGGACATCTTTGGGTGTGTCTTCTGATAACAGTCTCTGGAATATCCATGATAGTTGAAGTAGTTCCTCTGCTTGTAGAATGTCCAAATTGTTCCAAGATGAAACTGAATCCTGTGCAGCTGAAGATATGGCTTTTCTGTGTTTGGAACTATTTTGCTTTTCTTCCACTGAGAGTCTTTTCTTTCTAAATACATCGATTGTATTCATGATGTTGGTTCCTAAGACTGTGCTTATACTTACTAAATTAGAAAGATTCTTTATTAAGGATATAACTATGGTATTCTGAGGATTGATCACAATATAATATCCTTATGTTTGTTGTAGATATAAAGAATTTACCCCTTATTCAAAGCTATGATAGCATACAAGCTCTGTCCCAGAATATTAACAAGTCTGAAAGACAGCATGACTTGGTAATTGCCGTAAGTATCATTCTTACCCTTAACTTTCTTTTCATTCTACTTTCACATTATTTATTTTCTTTGCAATTCAAGTAGCTGTTTTAAATTGGAAGTTTCAAGGTAAAGGTTCTATTATAAAAGTCGATGTAGTTTATGCAAATAAGCTTTTCCTAAAGGATACCTATCCAAGGGAAGCAACCTAGGATGGCTTGTGGAATTTGGCTGCTCGAGAAGTCAGGGTTGTATTTGGTTTAGTTATCAGAAATTAATCCTTGAAAAAATTCCAAAAAGATTTCAAACATTTAAAAATTGAAAAAAAAAAAAAGGAAAAGAAAATTGTAATTGTAAGGTTTTCCAGTTGTATGCTACTCCAACTTCAATATCTTTGCAAGGTTTCCCAATTGTAACTCTATGTGTACAACTTACTACTGAGGGTTAATTTTTGAACATGTCGCAATAGTTTACTGCTGTCAATCCTGGTCATTGCTCTAAGGTTCTTTACCATTTGCTGCAGTCCTATGTGCTTGGAGAGATACCATCTATAAGGGACAGAATCACTCTAGTTCGTCAACTATGGGACCTTACTGGAGATATGCTGGTATTCCAATCCATTTCTTTTCTCTCTTTGTTAAGCATGGGAATGTAGTACAGGATTATGGCTCGGTCGTAGATGATTGATTAGCAATAGAACTTCATAGCTGTATTCACTTTTTTTCTTTTTTAGAGTGTCATATATTAGCTTATAGTCTACCAGGATGGGGGAATCTTTTTACTCTCGCCATTGTTAATAGAATTTCAAAGAAACTTCTCTTGAGTTCCACAACCATAATTGTCTGCATATAATTTATCGTTGACAATGGCAGCAAAGTGCTAGGATATTTCAGAAAGTGTTGGGTAAATCATGCCAAAATTTTAGATATAGATGTCATCCTTGGTTTATTCTTCACGATCAAGATACAGATAATAATTATACAGACTTCTAATCATTTTCTATTTATTCTCTTCCATCATGTTTGCTCATTCTTAAAAATTTTCAACTGGAGCAGATTTTAATTGAACCGGGAACTCCAGAAGGATCAAATATCATATCTCAAGTGCGATCACATATTCTATGGATGGAAAAAAGGGTTAGTGACCTGATGGATTCATGCTGCTTAAAGATGTACTTCTTCAGGTTGACACTTATATTAAACTCATGTATAGTTTTGTGACTTTATAGAAGAGCCGCAAGAGCGAAGATGCACCTCACAAAGTATCTAAGGACTTGGTAACATTGGAAAGTGGAGCATTCATTGTAGCTCCTGTGAGTTGGGCTTTCAGTACTTCTTCAGAGTGAGTTTCTTTTTCAGTTGATGTCATCACTTACCTGTTGCATCTTCCATTTGTTACTACAGTGTCCCCATGATGGAGCATGTCCACTAACTAAGACGGGAAAATATTGTCATTTTGTTCAACGCTTGCAAAGAACAACTTCACAGCGTGCATACAAGGTTCTGTGCTAAATTTTGTGTCTCAAAATCTTATTTCCATATAATATACCTGCTTCTGCTTTCACCGAACTTTTTGGCTAACATATGAGTAGACTTTATGTCTAGTTTTATCTCCTTTCCTTTTGTCTTGACAGAGTCTTTTCTTGGTTTAGCAACACAAAGCTAATATCTTGCTTTTATCTTTTTCTTTGGCTGGTGTTGCAGCGAACCAAGGGTGGCAAGCCTCTCCGTGGTTTTGAAGACGAGAAGTTTTCTTATGTTGCTTTTAGACGAGGAGAGAGACCAAGGTGAGCATTTTTTTCGATGAACTAAAGCAGATAGGGAAGATAAACACAGGAATTACATGCAAGATTAAGTTAGGAAGAGAACCTTGGATGATGCTCTTGAGTAAATTGGATCGTACTACAGGCTTTTGTATCAGTGATTGCATCAAGCTTCTGGAAATATAAACTTACATATCGGTTATATATATATTGTATTGTCACTTGCTCTTGTATCTATGTTATTCATTTTTACCATCCGAAACATGATGATTGTTTAAAGCAGGGAACCTTGGCCTCTTGATGGTATGAAGTTCGAGACGTTGAAAGAGCAACATGCAAAAAGAAATCCTGAGGATTTAGAAATTGATTATGGTATGTGGTTCTTCCAAGTCTTGTAGTAGTAGATTGATATAAGAGATGATAAAGGAACACCAACATCTCCATTAACTTTTGAGGTTACAATTATGAGTTTGTAAATCCCAAGAAACATTTGAATCATGCAGAGGACCAATTCGAGTCAGAGTTTGAGAAGGATGTGCAGGAAGATGACCTCATCCCCTACCATTCAGACGTTACAGGAACAGAAACAGATGGGATTACCGATTATGAAGAGGGTGCGGAAGGAGAAGAAGGAGAAGCAGACACGCCAAGTGCAGATCTTGGTAGCGGTTGGGGAAGAATCATACATTCCCCCATTAGGAGGGGGAGGCGAGTTGAAATGGATGTGTGTAGAGCTACTAGCCAAGATGCTACCGAGGGTTCTTATGATCGGATTGTTGTCACTCAAAGCAAAAACCCGACATTGCATCATCAGGCAAGAAGATCTCTCTGGGGTGATTTGTGGCCTTTCTGAATCTCAATACCGTTTTTAACTTTGTTGTTCTTCCTCTTTCTCACTTTTCTTGAATGTATAAAAAAGAAGAAAGTTTCATATTGTGATGAAAATTACAAGGTAGTATTAAATCTTTGATGTGAAGTAGGATTAGTAGATTTTACCATGTAAATGATCAATAACAATCCTCCAATGGAAAAGGAAAAAAAAAAAAGCAATGTAGGGGGTCTACGGAATTTTGTCTTTTTTTTTTTTGAAATTTTATTATTAAAATAAAATATTACACAAATAAATGATTTAAAATCATTTATAGTAATAGAACAAAGCACTAATCTAAAACATTCACCAAAAAAAGAAGAAGTACCAATCTAAAAATATCAACCTAAAAAATTTAGATAGAGATAAAATGCTCAACTTAATAAATTTAGGTGAGTCAAAATTAGATAAAAAAATATAAAACAACACAGAATTTAAAATTATTCTATCTAAATCTTCAATACTATAGCTACTAATTGCGAGTTTCATTTGTAAGAAAGGCTCGATTTCGTTCGCTTCCTTCAACGACAGTCTAAAAATAAAGATCGAACAAAGGGCCTAAGTCTGTATTGAGTTTAACAAATATTTCTTCAAAATGAAGAAAAGAGTTCTGGTAAGTAGAGATTGGAACAAATTCGTGCATTATGAGCAACAAAAGATGACAAAATTACAAAAAAATTAGATAAAATAATAAATATAAATAAAAACACAGATAAAAGACAATAAAAGGGAAAAAAGAACAATATAGAGTAGATTTCCGACCAAGGCAAGGATGGAGGGAGGCAGCGTAAGGAAGAGAAGAGGAAGAGAAGTAGGATTTTTTAAGAGAGAATTTTTTTTCCTCTCTAGAATTTTGTCATTTCTTACATATATATATTAGATAACACAGGATCATAATAAACACATAAAACATCAATACACCGATACTTGGATATATGGGGAAAACTCTATGAGAGGTTCTGGGAAGAACATCAGTACTGTATATACTAGAAATTAAAACATAAATATATACATAAACTAAAGAAAAAGGCAAGTTTTAGAAAATAAGAAACTTCACAACAAGTTTTTATAAAACACAAACTTATTTTATAGAAAATCGAAACAAAGTTTAGAGAAAACTCTTAGAGACTTAGGGTTTTTCTCCCAAACTTGGTCTTGGTTTTTATTTGCACAGATGAGCTCTATTTATAGGAGATTGAAGCTCAAATTTTTTCACGCGTGAACAGTGCATAAACAGTGAAAAAGTACATGAATAGTGTTTGAACAGTAATTGAACAGTAAACATGAATAGTAACCAGTACATGAACAGTAGCTAAGAAATTTTTTTCAAATTTGTCGACTTGTCAAATTTTGTCAAACATTTCAGCTATCGTCAATTTGACTCGTACTTAGAATTATAATGTGGCTGTCAGATGTCATCGTCTTCTAAGTGGGAGTCTCCCAAGCTAGCGGGCCATGCGTGGATGTAGGACATGTGTCCATCTCTATCATAACTGTAGAATTCCTTGGGGTGAGCATTCACATGGATCAATAATTCAACATAAAAAAGATGAGCTGGCCAGTCTATATGGGTACCATCCAAGTATTTCTTCTATTGAGAAATGATAAAGTGAAGGTGTATCTCTATTTTGCAGTTTCCATACTGGCCTGTGAAGATGAATAACTACATATTTTCCATGATAACCAACAAGAAAACGAAACCAACCAGTTGGTGTTAAAAACCAACTCAATACCTTGAACATATAAAGATGATCTATCGGCTGATCTCTTGCATTATCACAAATCCAAAGGTAGGAATAAAGTTTATGGGTATTAAACACAAAACATATATGATGACTTTCTAACAAATACCAAAAATAACACAAAGCTATTTTAGGTAAATTCCACAAATTATAGATATGGAACAAGGTAAAATATGGTCAATCTGGGTTATTTTCTATTTCACGAAATACTTTGGGTCCATATTGTTGGAGTAAAAGTTTGTGAAATAGTTTTGCATTGAGAATGTGCTAGGTCAATGATGGTTTCTCGAATATCAAAATGCAATCTAGAAAGGTCAAAAGGTGCAATACAAGGGATGAGTGTGGGTGCCAACTTTAGGTTTGGGTCAAGTGGCTTACCTTTTGGCTTGTGATTTCTGTTGAGAAAATCTGCAATACATTATCTTTACCTTTGATGTGAGATAATGTGAAGGTGTATCGAGAAAACCATTGTTGCCATTAGAGCAACTAACCATTTGGTAGAATTTTCTGCCTGAATCTTAGCATTTTTGGAAAGGAGGATATATCCATCTCAATGTGAAATTCGTGATCAATTAAGAAGAATTCAAACTTTTCAATACCACGGTTTATTGCCAAAATCTCCTTGAAATTGTTGTGGTAATGCTGTTTTGAGAGTTTGAACTCACCACTTTGATATCCGCAAAGCTATCTTTTTCCATGCTCGTCTTCTTCAAGAAGGATTGCACCTCAATAGAGACTAGATGCATCAATTTGTAAGATCTTTCTACTTGTTGAGGGAATTTTTAATGGAGGAACATGCTGACTGAGCTCTTTCAGTTTGATCACTGCTTCTGTATGTCTTTCTGTCCATTCTGGAAGATTCTTTTTGAGTCTTTTGGAAAACAGAGATCTATACTGAGTTATGTAAGGGATAAAATCACATATGTAATTTAAAATACCTAAGAACTACTGCAACTGCGTTTTGGATTTGAGGTCATCTGGGAAACTTTGTAACTTGTGAGCAATGTAGGGTTATGGAGAAAAACATCCATTGGAAATATGCATGCCTAAAAAATCAATTTCAGGCATGCCTAAAACCATTTTGTTCTCTAATAACCTAATACCACGTTTTTGAACCAATGAATGGAATTATTTTAAAATATGCATATGATCTTCAAGTGTTTCAGAAAATATAAGAATATCATCAATGTAAATTAGGATTCTGGGGAGGAGTGGTTCAAAAATTTTGCTCATGGCCTTTTGAAAAAGTGAGGGGGCAATTTTAAGATCAAAAGGTTTACTATCCACTGGTAATGAAAATTTTGAATACAAAATGCAGTTTTAAATCTATCAGATGGATCAATGCCAAGTTGCCAAAAACTTGCTTTTAAATCAAATTAATTTGGAAAATATTTTTGCTTTTGGCAGAAATTGAAAAAGTGAAGATCTTCTAGGAAGAGGGAACTTATCATCAGCCAAAAATGTATTGAGAGCTTGGTAATTAATTACCAATCTCAATTTTCCATGAATCTATTTTGCTCGCTTATTCACATAAAACGCTTCAGATGCCCATTCTGAAGAAGTGGGCTCAATAATTTGTTCACCTAGAAGTGTATTGAGTTCAACAGTAGCCAACTTGTAGTATTTTGGGGACATGCCAGAATGACTAGCCTTCTGAAGAGTTATTGAACTTTGAGTTTTGAAAGTAAGTTTTATAAAAAACCTCTGGATTTTTCCACAAGGGAGAAGAGCATTTTTTTTCAGAAATTTGATAATGATTTTTCTCAAGAAAATTCCATGTTGAGGTCTGACCTTTGTACAACAAACCTGTGGGAGAAAACTGGAGGTTTGAAATTTGGTGGAGGAGGTCAAAGCCGAGGACTAAGTCTTTATGTGGCAAGTGGAATCACGTACTTGATGAGTGATATTAACAGAGAAGAAGTTTTGTATATTTCTTTGCATTCTGATTGTACAATGAAGATTGATTCATACAAGAGACCTAGGACAAGAGTAGGAAAGAACTAAAGTAGGAAAGAAAAGTTGCTGATATACATATGCTAAAAATACATCCTAAAAATCTGTCTATGTACAGCATGGAATCAAGGCTACTGATTCCTATAATATGAGTCCTATAATCATGGTAACACCCCCCCCCCCCCTCAAACTCAAGATGGGATAGTGGATGCCAACTTGAGTTTGTTCAGTAAGGCTTGAAAACGCGTGAGAGGATGGGATTTGGTGAAGATATCAGCTATTTAGTTGGCAGAGGAGACAGGAATCAAAAGGATGGTGCCCTGAGTAACATGATGATGAACAAGTTGACAATCAATTTCAATGTGTTTGGTATGCTAATGAAAAACGCCATTATGAGAGATTTGTATAGCACTTCTATTATCACAATGAAGCATAGTAGCAGAAGAATGTGTGACACCCATATCAGATAATAACTAGCGTAACCAAAGTAATTCAGATGTA
>JAXGGT010014951.1:0-18176 GCA_035583425.1 Marsdenia floribunda
TCACCTACTGATAACCTGTTAAAATTCGATTAAATACTAATAGATTTCCTAGACAATTTCCTAATCCATCAACTCATTTAAATCAAATTAAAGAAACCATTGATCTGAATTAAAAGTGAGGGGGGGGGGGGAGGTTTATATGTTCAACGGAAATTTAAAAACAAATAAACGAGATGAAATTGAATGTAAATCAATAATGAGGAAACGTAATCAGCCTAAGGTTGATGCTCCAATTTAATCCTTCCTTGTTCTACTAAATATTTTCAAATTCTTAATCCGATTTCTTAATTGAATACTAATTTAAAATCCCAAATTAGAATTCCAATCACCTACTGATAACCTGTTAAAATTCGATTAAATACTAATAGATTTCCTAGACAATTTCCTAATCCATCAACTCATGTTTAATCTAAGATCCATGAAAATCAAAGCAATCCATGAATCCATAAAAAATCCATATTTGAAAGCAATTAAAAAGAGATAATCGCGCAAGTTCAGTCAACAATCGCCAACAAAACTAAATTCAATCTCAAAAATTCAGCCCAATGAATTTATAAACAAATGCAATCAAATCTAAAAATCAGATTACAACCTGGAATAAATGATGTACTGAAACTGTGAATTGCATGGGAGCATCTTCCCCTAGACCGATTACAAGGTGTTTACGCTGCCATTACAAAATCTTGTAATATCTCCATGATTTTCCGAAAATCTCTCTTTGTAATTTTTGAAATCTAGCCTCCCCTTCTCTGATTTTCAAAAAAAATGCCACCTCCTTTTGTCTCCTTAGAGTTTTCACTTTTTTTTTTTTCTTGGACTTCACGAGACCCTTCAATTCTAGACAACTATTCTTGCATCTTGGGCTTCACAAATCTAAAATCTAAGGTCCGTTCCAATTTCGTCATTTCATTTGTACTTGGGCCTGAAATAGAATAAAAATATAATTAAAAACCCAATAATTTAATATCAATGCCATTAAAGCATAATAATCCAAATAACACATAAAAGTCCTAAGAATAGTAAAAAAATTTATCAAATGATAGTGAGTCCAAAATGTATAAATCTATATGTTATCAGCGACAACAGATGAACCAAACATACCACAATCACAAGTCATTGATGAGTCTTCTCAAGTATGATATTCTTCCCTTTATTTACATAATTGTTTTTTTTTTTTTTTTTTTTTTTTTATCACACTTTGACTTAATTGTAACTGCAGACAACTACAAAGAAAGGAGGGATACATGAAGGGTGGACATTTCGAAGAGTTTTGGTGCAATTCAGTAGCAACCATAATTTTTTTTTTTAATTTGTTTTGTGGCACATATAGCATTTTGGACATGTACTAGAATTTTCCAATTTATTAGAAGAATTTTACTGGAAAAATTGTCTTTGTTTTGATGCACAGATAGATAGATTTGCACACAGGGCATTGTCCTTGTTTTAGTAGGCTTGGTTGTTCATGAACTGCTAAACATTTAACTCTATTTTTGTCAAGCATTGGTTGTGAAAGTGGAATATATTCACTGTTTTATTTTTGTGAAACATTGTTAAACATTGAACCATATGGCTACTATTTTCTTAACATTCTACTTACTTTTGTTTTACTTTAGTAGTTTTTTTGCTTTTAAATTCTGATAGTGGTCATGATTAGATTCACTATTTTAATTTAGCAGGTTTTATGCATTACATCTTAAGAATCATGTTTTTGGTTTGACATTTGCAAGTTTTCTCATCAATCATGTTTTATCCATTGGTAGTTTAGTAGTTTAACTTTCTTAGCTTTCTTAGTCATCTTAGTTTTCTTATTTTATTTTACTGCTTACTGTTGTTTTATTAAAGCTTTACCATATGGCTGCTTTTTTCTTAGCTTTTTGCTTACTATTGTTTTACTTTAGTAGGTTTTCTGCTTTAAAAATTTGATTATGGTCATGCTTGTTTATGGCTATTTTTTCAAGGCTTTTACTTGAAACAAAATGCTGGATTGCTGCAAAAAGAGTAGGCATTATAACATTCCAATAAAATTTGCCATCTTAAACAATATTACGCTCACAATTGTACTTAACATTCTATTAAAGACTGTCACCTGTGCAATTTAAGCAAAAACAGCATAGCAGTACATCCACCCCATTAAAATTGAAGTTCCTAAATCATTACAACGCAATTCAATGCGAACCAACAACTACTAGGGGCTATTTACTGCCATCTTTGTTTTGTTCAAACTGCTGCAAAGAAAAGAAAAAAAAAAAAACCTCTAAAACCACCATAACTTCATCCCCAACTAGTTGTCATCCCTCAACTTCTTCAAACTATTGCCCAATAGAATAAAATAAATAACAATAGAAGCTAAAACCAAACTTATACTCCTTAAAAGCCCAGGAATAACAATGTTTGACCTTTCACGCATCTTAGGATCAAGCCAACAAACGAAATTGCATCCACCTTTGTCCTACCATACACACCAAAATGAAGGTTATTCCTATTTCCAATCTACACAAACATTACCTATGTACAAGTATTAATTATATTTTACCTTATACATCTCATATGTCCAAAACCTTCTTCCTGGGTTGGAATTAGTCCATGAGATTTTCACTGTTGATGGCTTCCCACAGTAGCAGAGTATTGAAATTATCTTCCTCCCTACGGCCTTCCATCATTGCTTACACACCCTTCAATCACTCTTCAGTTCATCACTGCTCTTCTTGTACCATGAAGCCCTACAATTTCAGATTTTTCCCTTCTCTCATTTCTCCCCCTTCTCTGGAACTATTGCCTATTTCCGCCCTACTTTCCTGATTTCCCTTTTTATTTATTTTATTTTTTTATTTTTTGTTTTAGAGGGAAGGGAAAGTGAATTTCCATTTTTACTCCTGCTCACCGACGCGTGCTAGTCATGTGAGATAAATCCATCAAAAAATACCATTTATTTGATCAAAAGGACCAATTCAGTAATTTGAATAATTATAAGTGTAAAGAATGTCCAGATTTAAAGATTTAGGGCTAAGATTTCTTATGTGTATTTGTTAAGGGACTAAAGCTTCCAATTTTCCACAAAAAAAAAGGTCAAAAATGTAACAATAATTAATATTATTAAAAATAACAATTATACGTAGATTATTATAAATTTATAACTCTTACTGTTCTTCATTATCAATCAACTTGTCTTTCATATTTACATAATATGATAATCTTCTATCACCTAAATTTATTATTATAAATATTATTAAAAATTCCAATCAATAATTTATAGTAGTTACAAAAAAAGAAAAAAAAAAAAAAGACGATATAATTCAGATTATTTTGTACTTCAGTGGAGAATGTATAACTAATATATATATATATATATATATATATATATATTAATATCTCATAAAGTAATTGAAAGCAAAAAACCAATCTTATTACCTATAATTTGTGTAAAAGAGTTTGTTTAAGAATTTTTATTAGCTAAACTCTAAAAATAAAATAAAAATATCGATTCTTTTAATTATTAAAAAAAAGAAGATTATATGAGATTATTATCTATTGTTCGTTTTCTCCTTTAGCAAAACACGATAGGACTGCTCTTATTCCCCGACACTGAGAGCACCCTATATTCGCTTCCATCGGCTCTCTCGGTATCTCTATCCCTATTACATATGATGGTTAATTGTTCATACAATTTATTTCCTCTTTCTCTCCTGATTTTTTAATAGATTATGTGGGATTACGTTAACATTTAAGGACTATCATATTTAATAAACCTTAATTAAAGTGATCTAATTAAGTTACATTTGGTTTCGTACATCAAAGATACACTAAAGACAAATATGAGCCCGTTCAAATAAAAACACTGGTCCTATTTCATGATGCATTGAATAGGAATATTATTATAATTAAGATATTATAGTCCCTAAAAGAATATTGAGAATTCTTTATTTTATATCCCATATTCCGTCAGTAGAAAAGAATCATTTACTCCATTGATAGATTTCACAAATTTAAGATGGAATCAGGTAGATTTTATAAATTTGAGATGGAATCAATTTATAAATATTATATTCTATTAAATTGGTAGATTTCATAAATTATTATAATCTATATATAAATTTTGAAATGGAATCAAGTAGATTTCATACATTTGAGATGGAATCAATTTATAAATATTATAATTTGTTAAATCATGTAGATTTCGTAAATATTATAGTCTATTCATTCAACTTGAGATGGAATCAGGTAGATTCTCTCATATTTAAAATAATTTGGCATAAATATTGTTACGCCTTGGAATCTAGATGTAACAGGACAATACTTTCAAGGTTACTTCAAAAGCACAAGATCTCTTATATCATACTATCCAAAAATTTTCCCATAAGATAAAAGAGAAAAAACAACTATAAGAGAAATAAAAATAATTCCCAAAATTCCAAAACATAAAAAAATAACAAATCCATTATCTTGAATAGAAATTAAAAACAGAGTTGGGGATACAACTCTAATTTGTAATAGAAATCACTAGGATCCAATATCTAACTATCGCTGCCTTACTTATTCTTTCACTCACTATCACTTGTATGTGCAAGGAAGTAAAGAGAGGGGAATAGGTTACAAAGCGCATTGAATAAACAAAATCTTTTTTTTTTTTTTAATTTTTTATTTTTCAAAACTTTAAAATATCAAAAGGACAATTTTTCTTTTACACAGGCTCAAGCAAGTATAGTCATTCATTAGTTAACCAAATTTGGCTCTAGCTTGTTTATTCCGTTAGAACGGTCATAACTTATAATAATAAGCTTTTTCACAAAGCTCTAAAGGTTCAAAATTTATAAAATTGGAATATGTTCCTCCAATTAATTCTATCAAATTGAGCTAAAAAACTTATAATTTTGGGAAAAACATAAATAATTTGAATGAAATAAAATTTATTTGAGAATAAAGAAAATTAATAATGATAATAAAATAAAATTAATAAAATCTTTTTTCAATTATTCTATTTACTCAATTTTTACCATCTCTAACTATAATTCAAGATCCAATCTATTTACCTAATTCTCGTCAATTGAATTTCTTTAACAGTGCTTCCTTCTTCTTAAAATATGTAATATCAACTACCAGGAATCCTTTCAAAATAAAATAATTTAAATAATAAATACTAATGACTATGCAATTCATAACTCTCATAATTAATAAAAATTTTAAAAATTTTAACTTTCCCTAACATAGGGTAGGTTTTATAAATATTTTGGAATCAATTTATGAATAAATTAAAATATTTATATGTTATTTGAAAAATTAAAAAATTTAATCCTTAGCTAACATTTAAGCTTTTGGTATGTATGATTTTTTTTTTTAAAAAAAAAAATATATATATATATATATTTGATCTTAAATAATATATAATTTTTTATATTTAGTCCTTTATCAAGAAAAAGTGTTATACAGATAAATCAATCACTGGTGCTGTCGTTGACCAACTACAGTAATTGAAATTTCATTGCTTTTCATTGGCTATGGAACCTGAAAAACCCTATTAATACTTGAAAGTTTTTTTTTTTTTAATCCTAAATTTATGTTTTTATCCATAATTAAATGGTCAACAAGGATTTTCGATATTTGACTTCACCGAAAAGACTACTTCTGCCAATTAGGACCAAAACCATTACATTTCTTCCTTTTTAGCGCAAAATTATTGCATTGATTAGATATTTAAAATCAAATATATTAAAAAATATATTTGGGACTAAATATACTAAAACTCAAATGTTAATAACTAAACTTGCCAATTTTTCATGTTATTTTATTAGTTTTTGAATTTGTCAAGTTCTTTTTCTGTTTTGATTTTGCACTTTGTTTTTTTTTTTTCTTCTTTATGGACCGCCTTTCTCTTGTTCTTTATCTGTCGATTGTCACTTTTTTCATTCATGAATTCGGACGATACAATGTTAATTTTTTCTTTTGCGGTTTGTAGAATTTTGAACTAGAAATAGTTTGGTATAATAAGTATGTTCATGAGATGTGAATTTATAGGCACAATATATATATATATATATATATATATGACAATATATGAGGGATCACTCTCAGGATCATTGATCAAAGAGTAGTAAATATGCGAGTATGTTGTTAATTTTCATTAATATATCTGTTGCACATCATGGTGTTCTCTTTAAGTAGTAAATGTACTGTAAGAACGATTTCGTCAGAAGTCGCATTGTTCTATCTGGAAGCTCATGTGCACAATGGTTCTTATGCTAATAATTGTATGACAATTAGAATGGAATGATGGAAGGGGAGTGGAAGGATACACCACGTTCTAAAAGTCATTCTTATAGCAATAGACGTTAGGGATGATAATATCTAATCTGACACAAATTCGGCACGAAATTAGAGGGTTAGGATTGAGGATAAAAGGATTCGTGTCAGAGTAGGTCAACTCATTTAATGATAATTGTATTTAGGTCGTAAACGGGTTGAACTCACGTAACTCGTTTCCATCCGTGTAACCCGTTTAAATAATAAATAATTTGTTATTTCAATTATTATTATTTTTTAATTATATATTTTAATTTATTATTAAATTATTTTTATAATTTATAATTTTAGTATTTTATATATAATTAAGTTATATAATATTGATATTTTTATAAGTTAAATAAGCAAATAATCGGGTTAGTGAATTGATATCGTGTAATTGTATTGTGGATTAATAGGTTTTTAATCATATATATGTCACAATCGGGTTGGCAGTTGACACGATTAATTTTCGTGTCGTGTTCGGGTTCAATTTTTTCGTGTCATTTCGGGTTGACAGGTCGAGTATAATTACTTTAACTCAACTCGACATGATTATACAAACCCGACAGGATTGGCACCCCTAATAGATGTTATCAACCTTCCCGGTTGTCGATGTATGTTGGAGCGTCTCTTGATGCACGCCTTGTTTCTCCATGGTTACGAGGAAGAACTCCATTAGGTATACTAAAAGTTACTAAGCATGTAAATGGGTCTGAAGTTATTCCATATTGACAAATATTGTGCGTGTATCCCACTTGATTACCTAACGGATCTAAGACATATACTTTTACCCTATCATATAGGGTCTTAAATCATGTATCCTCACACACTGCTAGCATTTTTATGTATACCTTTTTAATTTTTTATAGTTTTAATATGCATAACTTGTCAATATATTGCAACAGTTTCATCTTCTTCCTGTGAGAGTGTGGCTCCTTCCCTCATGCCTATACGAGCCTCTGGATGGTTAAGTTCCCGATATGGCATAAAGTCCAAAGCAACTACTTTCTCTGCCAATAAGTCCTAATTATCTAAGATTTTTGAGATATTTATAGCTATTGCACCTTGGCATTTCCTTTTTCTTAATAACATGAATGTCGAAGATTGCATCTATTCAGCAATTTGTTTTCCAAATTATGTAATATTTATGAATAGTTTCTTTGAAGTTTGACTGACACCTATTTCCTTTTCTATGTGACTCTAGAATGGGGAAGATGAAATTGATTACTCAGCTGAAAATCAAAATATAGAGATAACTGAAAGCATGCGTTTAGAGTTAGAGTACATTTAGGGGTGACAATCGTATCGGGTTGAGCTAAGGTAATATACTCAACATGTCAACTTGAACCCAACATGAACCCGAAATGACACGAAAAAGTTGAACTCAAATACGACACGAAAATTAATCGTGTCAACCCACTAATCCCAATGTTACTCCCACCATAAAAGGAATCTGTTTTCTCTCTCTAGAGAGTAAAACTCTCTCTCTTCTCTCCAGAGTTGACCTCCACTAGCTCGTCTAGGTTCTCGCCGAGCACAGCCTCCTGCTCGGAGCTTGTGTCCATTCTTCTTTTCCTCCTACCCGTTCTCTTTCTCTTCCCTCCCCTCTCTCTGTTCCCCTTTCAGTCTCTCTTCCTTTTCTCCTACCTCAATCATGTCAGAAGACTCCCCACCACCATCTACTATAAACTACCTCCTAGACTTCACCATCACGGACAAGACACTTGAGTCATTCAATGAGCTTACCTTGGTGGGGAAAATAATCTCCCACAAGATTATCAACCACAGGGCCATTAATGCCGTCCTCACATCTTCATCGAATCTGGGACCCAATATCCACATCAAATCACTGGACCCTAACTTGGTAGCTTGCACATTTCGGAATGTTCATGACAGAAATTTTATTGTGGATGCAGGACCTTGGAATGCAAAGGTGCCTTGCTCAATTTGAAACCATGGCCCTCGCAACTTACCTTGCAGGAAATTGACTTTTCGACCGCAGCTTTCTGGATTCAGATCCATAACTTACCTCGCAACCGAATGAATCTTGAGAATATGCAGAAAATCGGAAATTTTGTTGGAAAGTTACGCACTTCCTTTCTGCCAGGAAGTTTATCCACGTGAAAGTAGCAGTTAATATCACCCAGAGCCTCAAACCTGGCTGCTCCATCCGCTGTGAAGATGGCACCACTCTATGGATTCCATTTAAATATAAGAGGCTCTCTGACTTTTGTTACACATGTGGCCGCATTGACCACACCCAGGCCGCATGCACTGTAGATCCCAGCTCAGACCTTTCTGGCGACCGAGGTGCGGTTGGATATGGTGACTGGATGCGTGCAAAAGGTAAAGCTTTTACTAAGCTGCCTCCTGCCCGTCAGAAGGAGAATGTGTCACTGATGTCTCAGCCTCCGGTAGTGGAAATTACACAGTGGTCAAAGCCTCAAGGTAACTTCTTTGACACTCAACCCCAAACCTCTGACACCATGCAGGCGCCGCAGCAGCCACGTACAACCCGTGCAGATATCACCAAACCCACTCCCGCTCTCACTTAAAGTCCCACCATTCGGGCCCACCACCAAATGCACCCTCTAGCCCACCCCACACCCAGCCGGCCACCACCACAAGCCCATTTACTGCATATTCCCCTACCGGCCCACTCCCCATATTTCCCTCCCTCAGCCCCATCACTCCCACTCTGCCCCAGAGGCCCACCTCCCCATACGCCCTCTTTTTCTCCCAACAGCGCTCCCCTTATTTACCCGGCCCATCTCACCCTCGGCCTCATCCGCACACCTCCTCCCTCACCAGAGACCCAACACTTAGACCCAAACCTCTGACACCATGCAGGCGCCGCAGCAGCCACGTACAACCCTTGCAGATATCACCAAACCCACTCCCGCTCTCACTCAAAGTCCCACCATTCGGGCCCACCACCAAATGCACCCTCTAGCCCACCCCACACCCAGCCGGCCACCACCACAAGCCCATTTACTACATATTCCCCTACCGGCCCACTCCCCATATTTCCCCCCCTCAGCCCCATCACTCCCACTCTGCCCTAGAGGCCCACCTCCCCATACGCCCTCTTTTTCTCCCAACAGTGCTCCCCCTATTTACCCGGCCCATCTCACCCTCGGCCTCATCCGCACACCTCCTCCCTCACCAAAGACCCAACACTTAGCTTCTCCCATGCACTCTTGCCAGCCAAGCCCGCCTTCTCCTCCCCATATCCATAATATCCGTAAACGCCCTCTGGATATTGCCCCCATTATTACAAAAAAAATCTAAGATTCTACTTACAGATGATGTGGATGATGCATTCTCTCAACTTCAACTTCCTCCCCTGAGACAACCAGTTCAATAGATACACACCAGCCAGTGCCACTTGCAGAAGAGGTTACAGAAGAACACATTTCAATAATTCACAGACGATTTATTCACGTCAAGCGATTAGCTAGACAACATCGGTCACCCCTATGCACTACCTTCAAAATTGAGGAGATTCTGAATGTTGCTGACAAGGCTGAGGAGGCGAGCCACAATCTACCCCACCTCTCCAAATGATTGGCCTTGCTTGGAACTTTCGTGGAGCTGCTCAAGCCTCGACAGTTCGACACTTACGAGGTCTCGTAGGATCTCATAGACTACAATTTATTTTTTTAGCCGAAGTTAAAATTTCAGATTGTGAGAAAGCTCGGAAATTAGTTAAATATCTTGGTTTTGTTGATTTTGAATTTGTACCTTCCTGTGGCACCTCTGGTGGCCTTATTTTGATGTGGCAGAAAGACATTAATTTGACAGTGGTGACTGCCAATTCCAATTGCATTAACTGTCTTGTTTTTGCTGAGATCAATAATTTTGCCTGGCAACTTACTTTTATTTATGGACCCCCAACCCCTTACTCTAGACCACAATTTTTTGATTGCCTAAGAACTATTGGTGCTGCGTTTAATGGACCTTGGATGGTTGTTGGGGATTTCAATATTGTGTTGCATGCATGTGATAAACTTGGTGGCCGGGATGTGGGAGGCCCCAGTACTGGAGGTTTGCAGGGCATAGTAGATGGCTTTGGATTGATTGATATGGGTTTTTGTGGTTATCCCTTTACATGGAATAACAGGAGGACAGGGAAAGCCAATATTCAAGAGAGGCTCGATCGGGGTTTTGCCAATGACCTTTGGAAACTCAAATTCCCTAAGGCAACTATCCATTACCTTACAGCTATCCATTCCAACCATCGACTGCTTCTCATCCATACATCCGCTACTCCCACTTCACTTCCTAAGCCTTTCTGGTTCCAAACCATGTGGATCACCCACCCGGATACTAGCCATATCATATATAATGCTTGGAACAAATCCCCATCCTTTTTATCCCGCATTAAAAATACCAAACATGCTCTCAAAAACTGGAATACCCATGTCTTTGGCAACATCCACTACAAAATCACACAACTCCACCACGCCCTTGATGCTATTCAAACCATGCCCTCGGATTACACATCCTCTGAACTGGAGCAAGCTGCTCTACGGGATTTAGACGAGCGTACTAAGTGTGAGGAAATATTCTGGCGAGACAAGGCCCGTTCTAAATGGCTTGAAGAGGGTGATCTCAATATTCATTACTTTCATATTACTACACTTATTCACAGAAAGCACAATAGAATAGATAGTCTTTTAAATTCTGAGAACTCATGGATCACTGATCGCACTCTCATTGGCACAGAATTTATTACTTTCTATTCTAACCTTTTTTCTAGTGAGTGCCCTCCCTGTCCTTCTCTTTTGCAGGAATACTTTCAACCTACCATCACAGTGGAGCAGAACCAAATGCTGACAGGCCGGCCAGATCCCAAGGAGATCAGACAGGCTCTTTTCTGCATGGGCAATTATAAGAGCCCTGGCCCCGACGGTTTGACGGTCACATTTTACAAGCAGTATTGGGGTATCGTGGGGGAGGCAGTGATCGCTGAAATTCAGCATATATTTGAAACTTCCAAGCTCAAGCCTGCACTTAATCACACATTTCTGGCACTCATCCCCAAGATTAAAGGGGCAGCTCGGGTGGATCAGTTTCGGGCCATTGCTCTGTGCAATGTCATCTTTAAAGTAGCTACTAAAATTTTGGCTCGGAGACTCCGCACTCTGTTAGAGGATATCGTGCACCCAACTCAATCAGCTTTTGTTCCCAATAGATGTATTGGAGATAATATCATCATCAACCACGAGATTATGTATTACCTCAATCACAAGACAGGCAAGACCGGTTTTATGGCCGTCAAAATCGATCTTGCCAAGGCGTATGATAGAGTGGAATGGGGAGTGCTGCGGATTATTCTTGTGAACTTAGGTTTCGATGAGAAGTTTATTGGCTTGGTCCATGAGTGCATATCCACAGCTAAGTTCTCACTCTTACTTAATGGGGTACCCTTTGGATATTTCACTGCTGAGCGTGGTATTAGACAAGGTGATCCTATGTCTCCTGCTTTATTTACAATTTTTTAGGATCTCTTATCACATATTCTTGACAAAGCAGTACAAGAAGGCCGTATCAGTAGAATCAAAGTGGCCCGTACGAGTCCTCGCATTTCTCACCTTATGTATGCTGATGATCTTGTCATTTACTGTAAAGCTACGGATATGGAAGCCTTGGCGGTATATGAGAGTCTCTAACAATATTGTCTTTGGACTGGCCAAGCTATTAATTGGAGCAAGAGTTCTATCCACTTCAGCAGAAATGTCTTAAGCTGAGATCGGACCCATCTCAGTCGACTACTGCATATGCGTGAATGTGATCATTCTGGTAAATATCTTGGCCTTTCCTTTTGCAAATTCGCTTCTAGAACGGTTGCTTTTCAGGAAGTACTGAATAAACTCTCCAATAAATTAACGGGCTGGAAATCCAAATGCTTATCTATGGCTGGGAGGGCAACTTTGATCAAAGCAGTGGCACAGGCCATTCCTTCCTATATCATGCAATTCTATGTGGCACCCTAGCAGGTTACCGACACTATGGACAGAAAGATGTGGAATTTTTTCTGGGGTAAGAATGAAGCGAAATCACATCACCTTTTCCTTAAAGCTTGGGATGGAGTATGTAAATCGAAGAACCTTGGGGGTATGGGATTCAGGCAGATGAGGGATATGGATGTCGCCCTTGTTGCAAAGTTAGGGTGGCGCTTGATTACAGATGAACATAGGCCCTGGGTGCAGTTAATCAGATCCAAATATTTGAGAGGCAGGCGACGGTTGAATCTTGAATCTACACACAAGGCCGCCTCTTGGATATGGCATAGCATCCGCAACAGTAGTGATTTATTGAAATCTGGCATATGCTACCAATTGGGAAAGCACTCCATGGTTTCCATTACAAAGGACCCCTGGTTGCATAATTTACGGAACCATTGTCTTTCGGAGGAGGTAGAAATTCCTGACCACCTCATGTTTATTTCTGATCTACAAACAGTGGATGGTAAACACTGAAACCGGGATTTAGTCACTGCAATCTTTCCTCCATATCTCAGCCATCATATATTACATACTCCTATTTTAGATGAGGAGCAAGATACTTTGGTTTGGGCTCCCTCTTCGACAGGGAAATTTTCTGTTAGGTCTGCTTACCACTGGATTCTTCAGCAGCACGGGTGGATCAACGATGCTACTGACCATCTACAGTGGCAATATTTATGGCGGTCCAACCTCCACGCACGGCACAAAACACTCTTATGGAAACTTCTGTCCCATACGATGCCAACCTTGGACCGAATTGGTAAGTTTCTTCCGCTTCCCAAGCATTTGTGCTATTTGTGCGGTGAGCATCCCGAAACCATGCATCACATTCTTTTCAATTGTCATGTGAGTAAGGCTATATAGTGGAATTCACCATGGACTATTAGAATTAGTACATTCCAACACCTCACCGTCACCCAATGGCTTACTCTCATGATCGGTCCCCACAATCCATTTCCACTTGGCGCCACTGAGAACGACCGATTGCTCCACTTCATGGCAGTGGCAATTGACCGCATCTGGATGGAACGTAATAATGGCTGGATAGGTGGCAGTATTTTGTCCTGGCAGGAATTATCTGAAGCTGTGAATAGGTCATTCGGAGCTTACTGGAAGGAAGGGTTGGCCCGGAACAAACAAAAGCATGGCAGTGGGTATCAAGAGCCTCAACGTATATGGAAACCACCTATGCCTGGTGGTCTGAAATTGAATTTTGATGCTGCTTTTACAGATGGAGTTACCTTTACTGGAGTGCTACTCAGAAACGACCGCGGGCTTATTTTGTGTGCTTGGGTGAACAGCTGTGAGTCTAAAAACCTGTTTTGTGCAGAGACCGAAGCGGCACTCCAAGCTCTACACATTGCCAATGATCTTCAGCTGGACGCCGTTACGATTGAAGGAGATGCTTTCCGCGTTATAATGGCTTTGAATGGCATGGATGACTATGTTGATTGGAGAGCTTCCAACCTTATCTCTTCTGGACGTTCTTTTGTGACACAAAAAACTTATTGGCAATTAATTTTTGCTCCTCGAGATTGTAATCAAAGTGCTCATAATTTAGCAAAATGGGCAAAAACAGCTAATTTTTGCGGAATTGTAGATCTATCCTTGTTGCCACTCGACATATGGTGTGACAGAGGGGATCTTAAACTCTACCTACTTTCTGTATTGTCTGCTCTTGTTTCTTTAGTTAATGCATTCCCACATTCACAAAAAAAAAAAAAAAAAAACCCACCAATCCCGATTATGACACGTATACAATTCAAAACCATTAACTCAGCAACACGATTACAAGATATCAACCCGCGTACCCGATTATTTGCCTATTTAACTTATAAAAATATCAATATTATGTAATTTATTTGTATAAAAAATATTAAAATTTAAAAATAATAAAAATTATTAAATAATTTAATAATAAATTAAAATATATAATTACAAATAATAATAATTAAAATAAAAATTAATTATTATTTAAATGGGTTACATGGATTGGAAACGAGTTACGCGGGTTTAATCCGTTTACAATCCGAACACGATTATCATTAAATGGGTTGACCCGCTTTAACACGAACCCATTTATCCTCAACCCTAAGGTGCTAATTTTGTGTCGGGTTGTCATGTCGGATTAGATATTGTCACCCTTGTACATTGTTGATCGTGCCTAGTAAGAATGTTGGTCATTTGATTTTAAATTGTTGGGTTGGTTTCCTTAATGTGGAACAAAAGCCTATTTATTTTCGCGATCAAACTCAACCCACAAAGACTTAAGAATGAGTCATCCTAATGAGTAGCCATGCGAGAGCAAGAAAAACATAGAGTGAAAAGAGAGAATAAGAGATACAAAAAATTTGGGAAAACTGGGCTGCGCCGTCACAATCAATCGTCTGATCGGAGGTCCATCCTTGGTCGGATTGAGTTGAAATTTTATTAGCACGTTTCCTTAATGTGGAACAAAAGCCTATTTATTTTTGCGGTCAAACTCGACCCACAAAGACTTAAGAATAAGTCATCCTAATGAGTAGTTGTGCGAGAGCATGAAAAACATAGAGTGAAAAGAGAGAAAAAGAGATACAAAAAATCTGGGAAAATTGGGCTATGCAGCCACAATCAATCGTCTGATCGGAGGTACATCCTTGGTCGGATTGAGTTGAAATTTTATGAGCACGTTCGTGCCTCATAATATTACAATATGAATGGTGGAGATCGGATTTGGAGTCCTCAATCATTTGATATGAATTTTTGTTCATGTGCCACTAATTTTGGTGAGATCTCTCCAACTCCTTTCGTAATTTTTTGTTTAGAGCCAAGATTAATCTTCTTGAGATATTGTTGATGTACTTGTGCCTCTAGTATGATCTAGAGAGAACTGATTGTACCCATTGTTTGCCGATAGTGGAGATTTGGTGGACTTATGTCCCGTGGTTTTTTCCTCTTCACATTGAGGAAGTTTTTCCACGTTAAAATTGTGTGTGCATTTGTGTTTGTTGTTGTTTATATTTTTTGTCTGCTGTTTCAGAGAGAAGATGGAGGGAAGATAGGGGAGGAGTGGAAAAGGGGAAAAGCTTTTTATTTTTATTTTTAATTTCTAATTTTTTATATGAGATAACCTTTTTTTTTTTTTTTTTTTTTTTTTATGATTAATTTATGCTTTTTAAAATGAGGAAAATTATCAACTACCGTGGACTTGGTTGGAGCTTGGGTAAATTCCGGCCAAAAGGACCATATGTAAAAAAACGATAAAAACTTGAGGATCATCAAGTTAGAAATTAATAGTTGGGGACTATATGTGCAAAATGAAAAAAAAAAAGTTTGGGACTAAATTTGCTAATGTTCCTTTGAATAATTTAAAACTTAATTAAATTAAAAAATTAAAATAAGAACTAAATGGCAAATTGGTAAATTTGGCCCTTCACTTCTATAATTTTTGTAATTTCATTTTGATTTAAAAATTTTAGCAAATTCTATCTTTTATGTAAATAATTTCTGCAAATTTCATTCTTTTGTCAACTTAAGTGATGGTCAACAACACAATTAATCATTACAATTTAATTTAATTTAATTTTTTTTTTTTAAAAAGTGTACGTATCTATTGAAGATTCTATTTCTACCCTTTGTTTTTTTAAAAATTAAATTAAATTATAAGAATTGATTACGTTGATTGTCACTTAAATTGATAAAATAATGATATTTACCAAAATTATTAACATATAAGATGAAATTTGCCAAATTTTTTAATTAAGGATAAAAGTACAAAAAATTATATAAGTTAAGGGACTAAATTTATCAATTTATCGAATTGAATTTACAAAAGTAATATAATTGGGGGATTATTTATGTCCGAAAATAAATTATGAAATCAGATGATAATCCAAATAATAATTTCAAACGGGTATCTTCTCTCTCTGAAATTCATGCCCTCTCTCCATCACTATCGCTTCATTGTGTGTTATGCTTGTTCTGCGTTTCAAAATGTGTTATACTTGGTCTGCATCTCAAAATTGGGGATTGTCTTCTCATTATCTTTTACTGCCACTACTAATTCTATAAAAAGTAACATTTGGATAGAGAGTAGTTAGAGATTGCATTTGATTCTAGCAATTAAATTAATAAAATAATTTAAATTAATTTTTTAATTATAAATTAACAAAGTTAAATTAATTTAACTATTTTTTATAAATTTAAAATAATATAAATATTATAAATAAAAATTTTTGACAGAAAATTGATATGATTATTGTAAAATAAAAATGATGAATAAAGCAACCAACGAAAAAGGGAAATATAATAATTTGTTTCACGTAATTTCAATATATATATATCTATAATTTGACACTTCAAAATTAAATTTATATTATTAGAATTTTCTATAATATCATTATTTTAAAAGTTTAGATACATTTTCATATTTTTATCAAATATTTTACTTTATTAAAAAATTTTAAATAATTTTTTAAAAATTAAATAAAATAAGTCCAAATCTTCTAAATAAACACTCTACTCTATATTTATTATAAAATATAGTAAAGGCCTGATTTTTTTTTTTTTTTTTTTAATCATAGATTCAGTACAGATAATTTTTATGCGTGTATTAAAAACAATCCAACTTTTACCCCTTTTTTTATTTAAAAATATAATATATATATATATATATATACACACGACATAAATAGGATGGCTAATTCGAACCATATTTTATTTTTTATAAAAATTCCGTTCCTTATAGGCCATAGGATTAGACTAGTTTTTTATTTTTATTTTTTATTCCCACCTTCTCTTCCGACATTACTTTTCTACAATGAATTTAGGATACATTCAGGATTCATGGCAAATTGGCAACCAAACTATTGCAATTTGGTGAAATATATTCCTAAATTAATTAATTAATTTTTTTTTTTTTTTGTATAAATAGGTTTCTAAACTATTTAAATTGTGTGAAATAGGCCTTTTTCATTAAAATTTTCTGTTAAAGTACTGTTTAAATTAATATATATATATATATATATATATATATATTTGCCCAAAGTCATTTTGGTCTTTTTACTTAAAATATATATATATATATATATATAAAAGAAGAAAAAAAAAAAAAAAAAAAAAAAAAGAAAATCCTCAAATCTTCATCTTCTCGATTATCTTTCTTATAAAACTAATCTTTAAACTGGAAAAAAAGAAAGGTAGAGGAACTTTTATTTGTAGATGTGTGGAGTGCTGGTGTTTTTGTACGTAATGATAGTTGCTTTGAAGTTTGACCGACTGCTATGTCCTTCTCTGTGTGGCTCTAGAATGGGGAAGATGGAACTAATTATTCAGCTGATGATCAAAGTGTTGAGATCACTCAAAGCATGCGTTTTGAGATGGATTACAATGCTGATGGTGCCTGGTAAGAATGTTGGACATTTGATTTGAAATTTGGCTCCCCTCCAGCCCAAAATTTTATGAAGGTAGTTTAGACATAGTTTTCAGTCCTCCAGTAAGGTTGAAACTGAAATCATTATAGATAAACCTGATCCTGCCATCACCTCCTCTTAACCGAGGAGGATATAATCTTGTAAAGTCTGATCCTTGTGCAAGTTATTGAGAACTTCTAATTCTCTTTCTTCTGCTGCATCTAGTTCTTGCATAAAGCATTTCTTGGATATATTTCACTCAATTGACATTTTCAGAAAACATTTTTTTTTTTTTCCCCGTAGTAGTGGCTTTAGATGAAGGTGGAAGAATTTTCTTTCATTTTGCTTGTCTAATGATGCCGCTAAATGGGTCCCTTCTTGAAGGTTCTTCCGAATATCCCGAAAGTTCCTTCTAGAATCCTTTAACTGAATTATGATCACCTCTCCTGCAAAACAAAAGTCAAAGGGGTGGAAAGACCCTTAGGCCCCTCCGATGCTT
>JAXGGT010015037.1:0-12621 GCA_035583425.1 Marsdenia floribunda
AAATAACCTTTTGATTTATGAATAAAAGTGCAAAAATAGATAATAAAGGTAAATCATTTGAAATATCTGGAATCATAACTTTTGTATTATGTTATTATAAAAAAATATATATTAAGAAAAAATATGTTAAAAATAATAATATAATATTAAAAATTAATGTTTTAAAAAAAAAAGATAATAAATGTTTGGTTGAGTATTTAAGATGAAATTTTAAATTATAAAAATAATTTTCAAAGAAAAATATAGAAAAGAAAAAATAAAAAAAAATAAAAAAACTTATTATATTGCAAGATTTATAAGGAAGCCAAAATTAGTTCCAACCATGTTCATGGGACACAGAGAATAAACATACAAACAACAAAGATTCACACTTCACACTTTACACAATGAATCAAAGGAACAAAAAATTACTGAAAAAAAAAAAAACAGAGAAAATATTTTACAAAATCAAAACCAACAATAAAAATAAATGAAAGATCTTCGGTTCAATCCTCTAACTATTTACGTTTTCTCGAATTTCATACACATTAATTATTTATCTATTTTTAATTTCACAAATTGGTCCTTTAGATCAGAATTGGCCAATATTTGATTACTTTTTAAATTGGCACAATCATTAAACCAAAAATTAATTTTTTATAACTTTAGGTCCTTCTCGCTTCGAATCTTAATCGACAAAAAGAGAAAAAAAGGAACTAACTAAATAACAATGGGGCAGGTATACATTTAATTTAATATATTCAATTCCATATTCTATTCTTTTATATATATATATATATTTCTAACATGAAATAATAAAAATGTCCTTAAATTTAATGGGTATGAAGATAAAATGACACTTGGCAGAATAAAATCGATAGCTGTAATTACCAGCTCACTCAGTCACCTCACCTCACCAAAAAAGACGAACTCTCACCTTGACAAATAGGGTGAAATGCCGAATTGACAAGGTGAAAAAGTGAGATTAAAACGAGGTCAAGTCACCTCGACCAACAAAATTTGCCTCTTAGGATTATAAATATTAATCCTACAAAAATATTATGACCAGTCAAAGTTCAATACAAAAAAGCTATTACAAAAGCTTGCCTTACAAGGAATAAATATTACTTGTCCTACAAATTTGTCTTACAAGCTTCTTATACTTGGGAGCCAAGAAATGTAATGCTTTTTCCTCTGTAAATACAACATATTTAATCTCCTACTAATTAATCTCTTTGGAGGGGCAAAAAAGGAGACACCCTCTCCGCTTTGCCTTGTTTTTCAGGTAGTAACCGATTCAACATCTCTTCTCACATATATCAACTTCATCTTTGGATTATAAGTGGTTCTCCATCTTCAATTGGTGATCTTCCATCCACTCTTTCAACTTTGCTCGATCTTCAACTTTCGGTTTGCGGGCTGATTGCATCATCAGTTTGGTTCCGTTACCAAACTTCCAAGAATCCCTCTCAACTTCAATAGTAGAAAAAGCAGTAGTTTGGTCACCTTTCTCTTCTACCTCTGCTTTCAATTTACTTATTTCAGCCTCATCTTGTTCAAGTTTTGTGGACAAAAAATTCTTCTGTCTTGAAACAAAGGCATTCTCAGTAGCCAAATCGTACAATTTCACAAGACGAGAGTTGAACTGCATTGAAAAGAATAGTTAATTTTCAGTATGACATATCTGAAATGAAAATCTGAGAAGAAACAAAGAGATGGTAGTTACCAAAGGCAGCAAAATTCCAGCTTCATTTCCAATCTCTTCAGCTTCCTTTGATTGCAATTCAGTCAAAGTATCAATATCAACAGCTCGGGATATAATGCTGATTCCTAACTGAGTTTTAGCTTGAAAAGAATTCAAATCTAAATTCTTGATGGCTGGAGTAGACTTGATTATTTCATCTCTCAACATTGTCCAACCATGAGGATCAGTTGGCAACTTAAAACCAGTCTTATGTCAACTAGCCATCTCTGGATCACGCACAGGAGCTTTTCCTTTTTCCAGACTTTGTAAAGTGACAAACATTGGAGATATGGAAGGAACAAGGGATGAAAATTCAAAAACAGTTTGTTTTGGCGATTGAGGAGAAGAAAGATCAATATGTTCTTCCAAAAGGGTTTCTTTCTTAGACATAACAGGACTAGGCTCAGTCCTTTCTTCAACATCACTTTTCTTCAACGAAGCAGAATTGCTCTTTTTCCTTTTGATTAAAGGGGTAACATCTTCAGATTCAGTATCAAAGGAAACAACCAAATTCCATTTCTTGGCGCTCTCTTTCTTTGAAGATTGAACTTTCTTAGCTTTTTGTCCTCCTAATGACAAAAAGGAAAGATTATCAGTGAATAGCAATGATGAGAACATCATGAAGACAACAATCAAAAGATATACTAATGTACTTACTAGTCATTGGTCTATATGGGACAAACATAAACCCTTGCATCTCTTCAGCAGGCTTTTCTTCAACAACCTTCTTACTGGCAGCTTTCTTCTTGGAGGCTTTCTTCTCAGAAGTTTTACCTTCTTCAATAACAATGGCCTCAACTTCTTTAGCCAATCTGACATCCTGTTTTTTGCCAACAGCCAGTGGAATCTTCTTATCTTGAGCAGATAATCTTGTTTGTCTAATTCTCAAATCAACAAGTCTATTTGTAGACATAATAGAGTAATCCATCTCAGCTACAACAGAAAGAATATAAGTCAGGACAATTTCATCAAGGGAAGAGTCATATAAAAGGAGAGAATTATCATTAAAGTACCCAAAGATGGAGTGCAAACAAACTTCTTTGCAGTAGTACATAAAGGGCATTCATTGCTTAACTTCCTTTCTGGATGGATAGTCCAAAGAGGGTATTCAATGTCTTCATTAATTCCTAATATGGATCTACGAGTCTCAGAACTTCCTATTCCTACATCATCTAAACTTTGTTCAGATAGACAATACTGATGAGAAAAAAATAATTGCTAATTGATACAATCATCTCCTAAGATTCCTTCAATTGTAGAGATGAATAACTCTTCTTCCGGAGTAAACTCATATCCCTCATACACATGAGCAGTGAAAGATTGAATGAGAGGACTGAAAGGAAATCCGTTCAAAGACTCAACAACAATCCATTTGTCTCTCCAAGTGACTTTTACAGGCATGACATTAAAAAGAGAAACTTTTGCCCTATTTGGTCTCACAGAAATTACTCCATCAGGAGCTTTCATCAAGTCAAAATAATACAGAAACAAAGGAACAAATGGTTCAGTACATAAACAATGACAGAAAGCCACAAAACAAGTCATATACCGAATGGCATTGGGATGAAACCATGCAGGTTGACTATGACATACATAAAAAACTTCAGCTATAAAAGGATTGATGGGTAATTTCAACCTTACATAGAAATGTGCTAAAGGAATGGGAACAAGAATAGTGGACATGCGTTTCACTTCAGCCATTCTATACAACCTATATTTGGTCTGATCAATATTACATTTCTTGACTAACTCTATAACCTCCCCTTAGAAGCTGCATTGTTAGTTAAGGGAAATATGGCAGAAGTATTCCTTCAAACATCAGAGGTTCCTGCCTCACTGTCTTGGGAACTCATGGTTTGTGCGCTATCACTAGCCGATTCCCCCCTGGAGATCAGATGGTGAAAACACAGGTTAGTAGACAAGTCTTCATTGATTATTTGGGATAACAAGTTAACATTAGTGCAGTCTACCATATGAGTCTTAAGCGGCAAAATCTTGTTAGCAGAATATCTTAAAGATTCACAAGGAATTTCTCTTATATCTATCACCCATTTATCATATACTCTACGAAGAATCCCTTGGAAATCCTTACAAATATGCCACCCATCAGAAAATTTTTCATACAAGATCAGAGTTGAAGGATCGAAAGCCCTAGGGATTTTTACATCTATAGATTTCATACCCATTATATATACACTAAAACAGAAACCCGAGAGGAAGAATCGAAGAAGATGTATACCTTGAAGAACGAACTGGTCAATGAAAGCTTCCTGCTTTGGTGGAACTGAACCGTCGCCTGGTAAATACAAAATGAGGCTTTCAAAATTCTCTCAAAATGAAGATGACAAGAACTATGGACAAGAACAACAAAAAAGACCAACCGTATCCAAGCCTCGATAACAATTTGAGCACTCAAGAATCTGACAAAATGAAATACGGGAGACTAAGAGGCAATTTTGAAAAGGATGGAAGGAGTAAGTTAAAGTTTAAAGAAGTTTTATTTGAACATATACTTCTTTATTTCTTTGCTGGGGAGAAGACACCTGGCAATACCCAACCAAATATTTAATATTCACTCTCAAAAAATAATATATTTTATTTGAGAGTGGAGGGGGCCATTGAAGATAAAATGACACTTGGTAGAATGAAATCGACAACTGTAGTTACCAACTCACTTAGTCACCTCACCTCACCAGAAAAAGGCGAACTCTCACCTTGACAAGCAGGGTGAAATGCCGAATTGACAAGGTGAAAAGGTGAGATCAAAACGAGGTCAAGTCACCTCGACCAACAAAATTTGCCTCTTAGGATTATAAATATTAATCCTACAAAAATATTATGACCAGTCAAAGGTCAATACAGAAAAGTTATTACAAAAGCTGCCTTACAAGGAACAAATATTACTTGTCCTACAAGCTTGACCCACAAACTTATCTTACAAGCTTCTTATACTTGGAGCCAAGAAAGGTATTATTTTTTCCTCTATAAATACAACATATTTGATCTCCTACTAATTAATCTTTTTGGAGGGACATAAAAGGAGACACCCTCTCCGCTTTGCCTTGTTTTTCAGGTAGTAGCCGATTCAACATCTCTTCTCACATATATTAACTTCATCTTTGGATTATAAGTGGTTCTCCATCTTCAATTCAAAGGTTGGTGATCTTTCGTCTACTCTTTCAACTTTCGATCTTTAACTTTTGGTTTGCGGGTTGATTGCATCATCAGGGTACACCAATTACATGCTAAAAAGTGATTGGATATTAGCCAATTTTAATTGAAAGGACTAATTTATAAAATTAAAAATAGATAAATAATTAATTTATACAAAATTAAAATTTTAAGACCAACTTAGAAAAACTTAAATAGTTAAAGAATTGAATCAAATAGGATAGAAATCTCATGAGGAAATTTTTCCCCTTTATTCGAGTAAACTTTATCATCGGTGTCATTATACCATTAGCCCTTATGAATATGTTCTGTTTTGGGCTAATCAAATTTTTTTCATATTTAACATTACAAAGTATCAAGTATTTACATTTGTTTTATTACAAATAATAGTATTTACACGTATTTCCATCCCTATGTAATAACAATATATCTGCACACAAAATGATTGAATAATAAATAATAGGGCAAAAAATCCCAATGACACATGAACTTTCCCAAAGTCCAGCTTTAGCACCTGAACTTTTTTTCGTCCAACTTTGACACTCCAACTTTTTATTGTACAGATTTGACCCTTCCGTCAGATCTTCCCGTTAACCGTCCGTTATGTCACCCCATGTGCGCCTCACGTGCATTTTTTCAGGGGTAATTTTGTCTTCCAACTAACCCATGAATCATTCCCTCCATATATTATTACCCATTTCATTTACATTTTTTTTTAAAAAAATTGTTGTTCTCTCTCTAGTTCTATCTCTCTCTTTCTCTCACTCTGTAATTCTCTTTGAAGTACAGTAGCACATCGAAGAAAATGCAGAGTAGTAGATATTCATTGTTACCAAAATGTTTTTGTGGTAGGATTTGCAAGTGAAGACGTCATGGACTGATAAGAATCCCTTTCGAAAATTTACTACATGTAAAATGCAGGTGGGCTTTTAATCTTCTTGTTCCTAGTCATGCAAGAAAGTTTTTGTGAATAACCCATTTTAATTTTTACTATTTGTTGAAGGGTGAAGGAAAAAAATGTGATTTTTTTGAGTGGATAGATCCTGAAATTTGTAGTAGATCTACTGACGTAATTCTTGGACTACTCAGAAGGATTCGAACTATGGAAGAAGATGTTGAGATTGCTGCACTGAAAAAATCGGAAGAGAAAATCCAAATCTTAGCTACAACAGTCCAGAAATTAAGCCATGAAAAAGCTTCAATTAAGTTTTGGTGTAGGGTTCTCTTAATGTCAATTATTATTTCTTGGGTTTGCTGCACTTTCTTTGTAATCTCATGTCCAGATTGCAATGGATATAGAGAGAAAATGTTGAAATTGGATCCCTAGTAAAGGGATTAATGAGTAGATGTGTTGTTGGTTTGGTTGTAATGAGATTGTTGCTATAATGAATGAAAATATACATTTATGTCTTATAAATTTGTCAGTTTTCAATAATTTTCGGTTGTTGAGTAGCATTTTAATGGAATAAATGGAATTATATTGTGGTTTCATTTTCAAACCTATAAATACTCAGCTTGACTAACCAAAACAAGCAGTTGTACTAACTAAACAAGAACAATATAAGTAATGTAAAAGCTGTCAAAGAAATAAGAACAATACGCTGTGTAAAGGCTAAAAAGCTGTGAACCTAGATTTGCATTACTGTCAAATACATGCACTGTCACAATATTCACTCAAAAAGTAGCATAAAACATAACAACTTAGTCGATGTGGCTAAGTTCAACAAATTACAATATCAAAGCTAACCACTGTTAAAGCTAACCATTGTCAAAGCCAACTACTGTGATACAAGCATACAAACATGTGCCCAAAAAATGAAGTTATAATGTAAACAGAATCTTCTAATGCCAACTGTATCTACTAAAGGACAAAGGCTAATGGGATCCATAGACAATGTTGTTCATTTTTTTTGTCGAGGCCTCAGGTAAGAATATTTATTCCTAGGCCCTCCTTGACCTAGCCAAGCCTTACCAAATGCCTCATAAGGTTTTATTGCCCTTCCTTTTCCCCTCTTCTGTTTATCTCTCACTTGCTTCTCTTCAACTGTTACCTCCTCCATGGTTGCTTCATTAACTTTTTCAAATGGCTGTTCAACTGAGGCTGCTACATTCAAATCAACACTTGTTTGTGCCTTTAAGTTTCTACTTTGCTTCAATAACTCGTTTGATCTCCTCAAGATCTCAGTAGTACTGACATGCTTCCTGCTACTGCATAGGTGTATTTGTCACATTTCTTGCCTTTCTCTGTAAAAGTAGTGAAAAAGAAAACAAGATCTAATGTTAGAATATGTTAAGAGTAAAGAACACAAAAATAGAACAAACATAAGATATTATAACCTTTCTTGAAGGTGCCTTTTGGCCACTTTGTTGTGCTATTGTTTGAGGATCTAGAGGCTTTCTTGTAGGTGGCTTTTTACCACTTTTTTGTGTTGTTGTTGGAGGATCCTGAGGTACAGTAGAATTGGCTGTGCAAGAGGCTTTATTGTGACCTTGTTGTCTACATTGCCTGCACTTTATGATGATCCTCCTCCTAATTCTTCTTCCATGATCTTTTCCATCTTTAGGTTGTCTTCTTCTTGCCTTTTAGGTCTACCTGGCTGCCTGTATACCCTTGGAGGATCCAACATAACACCTTCTCCCCTTGGCCACATTTCCTTCCCATTTATAGGACTCAAAATATGATCATACAATTTCAAAAAGTGACTAGTGCTATATATTTCATCAACAAAATTATGTGGATCTAGTCCTTTTTTGCGTAGAGCAGCGCATGCATGGACACAAGGAATTCCCATCCTTGTCCATGACTTACAAGTGCATGAATTTTTTTTTTTTTTTTTTTTCAGATCGACAACAAATTGCTGCTCCCTAGGGTCCTTCACTTGATATCCATCAGCACCATTCCAAACAGGCCTCCAAGACCTTGATTCCACCATATGACTTTCAACTTTACCCTTAATTACAGGACATACCCCATCCTTTGGTTGTTTTAGCATTTGAGTTCTCCTACGTTCAATTCTACACATGATCAACTCTCTAATACCTTCAATTAGACCAAGAATTGGCTGACTTCTAACCTCTAAAATATGTCCATTGAAAGATTCACATAGATTATTGCACAACATATCACATTTAACATGATGAGAAAAATATGCTTTCACCACTGCTCAGGCTTGGGTCCATTGGCTACCCACCTATATGCCCCCTCATCATACTCCCTTAACTCACCCATTTCTTTTTCATACAAAACTACATTAGTGGAGCATGCAATCTTCCATAACTTGTCTTTTAGTATCTTACCTTTGTGCAGTTTATTGAAGTTGTTGTATATGTGTTGCACACAGAATCTATGGTCACAATGTGGTAAAACAGTGGTTAATGCAGCATCCAAACCCTACAAAATATGGTATATATGTTAGTGAAGACAAAAAAAAAAAAAAAAAAGAAAGAAAAAGAAAAACAAGAATAAATAAATGAGTTGAGTGAGGATTTTGTCATTACTTTTTGTCTATCTGATATGAAAGTGAAAGCATATCCATGATTAGGCAATTGCAGGTCTTCCTGCAGTAGTATCAAAAACCACCTCCATTGTTCTGTTGCCTCTTTTTCTACTACTGTCAAAAACTCAGCTTCATCAGTATACTTATAAAATAAATCATCATCCATGTATTGGTCATGCTCAAGTGATTGTTCAGCTTCATAATCTGCATTAGATGAATCATCACCATAATCTTCATTCATTTCAGGTTCTTCTCCCATTCCAGCCTCCACATTTTCCATAGTTTGTTTTTCATTAAACAACTCTTGTTCTTGTGTTATGGTTTCTTCAATTTCCATATAATAAACCCTTCTTGTGTTAAGATTTCTTCTTCACCCATATCTTGTGCATTTTCAATGTTGGAACTGTCATGGAAGTCCCCAGCTACATCAGGAAGTGTGTTTGTAATTTTCCCACTGTCTTTAACCATATTTAAACCCTCATTTTGTTGCCCAACACCCTCATTTTGTTGCTCAGCATACTGCACAAATGTAGTCTTAGGTTGACTTTTTAGAATATCATCAATTTGTACACATGCAGTCTCATTTACAATGTTCATCCCCTAGTCTTTAACCATATGTAAACCCTCATTATTTTGCCCTAAACCCTCATTTTGTTGCACAACACAGTGCACAAATGCAGTTTCAGGCTGACTGCTCAGAATATCATCAATTTGCACACATGCAGTCTCATTTACAATGTTCATCCCATAGTCTTTAACCATATCCAAACCCTCATTCTACAGGGCAACTACCTCAGTTTGTTTCCTACCACCTCCTGCACAGATGCATTCTCATGTTCATTGCTCAACATATCATTACTTTGCACAAACATTTGGTTACTTACAATGTTCAAATTGCTCTCAGTATGTTGGATACACACAGCCTTGGTCTCACCAACTTGGACAATCACAGCTTCAGTCTCAGTAACTTGGACAGACAACACTTTTTCAATTTCAATGTTGAAGTTCTCAATAGGTTGGAGCACGACAGCCTCAGTTTCCTTTGAGTTCAAACTCTCAGAAGGCTGGATTATTATGATAGTTTGAGTTTCCATCAATAAACACTCAGTATTACCTTGCACTAAGACATCATCAGTTACTAATGCTTGTTCATTGGTTCCATACCATTCCAGCAAAGGTATTACTTTTCCCTTCCTTTTCTTAACAACAGATTTTTTCCTTGGCGCAACTTGTTTTATAGTAACATCCTCAATTTCCTCTATAAGCACTGAACTTTTCTTTGTTTCTAGTTTTTGAAATTCTGGAAGACTCTTTAATAATTTTAATAAAACTCAATTACTCTAAACCTTGGCACCCAACTACACATGGTCAAAATGTCATTGTCACATGTAACTAGCCTTAAACCAGTCTTGAAGTTACCAATAGGTTCTAAAAAACAATACAACATGGACACACCTTAAACAGCTTCAATTCCTCCAACATTTCACTGATATCTAAAAGGCTCATCCTATCCTTATCGCAGTAATCCACAAACCTCCATTTACCTCCTTTATAGTGTCTATATCCCTTTTCTGTCCACCATTGCCCTCCATAGTACAATTTCAACGTGAACAGATCATCATCAGTAACTGTACGATAAATTATTGAGCAAAAACAAAACTATCATGCTTAAATCCCCACATATGCATAAACAAAGCCAAAAAAAAAAAAAAAAAAATCCAATTCCACTAGCCTAAAATGTACATGCAACACGAAATAACGAATCAAGGATACCAAATATATAGGATCAATGCATCAAATTAAACTGGTACTTGGACATATAGGGTAAACCCTCTGAGAGGTTCTTAAGTAAGAACATCAGTACCATATATACCAGTTAACTCAAACTTTTATACACTAAAAATACACTTTTTTTTTTTTTAAAAGAAAACTAAAACACAGTTTAGAACAAATGCTTAAATATGTAACAGTTAATCCTCAGTGACTGTTAATCATTTTCATCACAAGTTTATTATTCCTCATCTTCGAAAGTTCAACAAAAAATTCCATTAAAACTCCACAAGTTCAAGCCTTTATTGTAAATAAAAATAGCTAAAAGATGGCAAAAAAAAAAAAAAAAATTCACCATATAGGGCGATAGGGTCGATATGATTGTTTTGCGTCTTTCGGATTTTCCAGTCAAACACCATTTTGATCTTTCGACTTCCATGTTCGCCTGCAAAGATTCAATCTTTTCAAATAGACAATGACAAAGATAGGATTTCAAGAACAAAGTTTGCAAAACTATGGAAATGCTTACAGATTTCAACGAATATCTTGCTATCTTGAATCATTTAGCAAGAATTTTGCACCCCAGTGAGAAGAAAACAAGAATTTCGTTTCCAATTACCCAAAAAAAAAAAAAAAAAAATTAAACTGAAGTGTGGAAATGGAAAATGAAATTAATGGCGCCTTTTCGATGGGAGGACAAAATTACCCCTGAAAAAATGCACGTGAGGCGCACATGGGGTGACATAACGGACGGTTAACGGGAAGATCTAACGGAAGGGTCAGATCTGTACGATAAAAAATTGGAGTGTCAAAGTTGGACGAAAAAAAGTTCAAGTGCTATAGTTGGATTTTGAGAAAAGTTCGAGTGTCACTGGAATTTTTTGCCCATAAAGAAATTAATTAAGGGAATGAATTATAGTTCATAAGAAAGTCCTATACGATTCACGGTTACTACCTTTAGGTAGCCACTGGAGAGAAGAAAGCAGACATTTGGAATGCCGGACGGGAGGGTTGGGGTGGAAAAGGGGGAAAATTTTAATTTTTTAATTTTTAATTTTTTAGATTAAAAAAAAAAAGGTGATGACTATTTTATCAGGTAAAAATAAGGTAATTGGTCAACTACCGTTGACTTAACCGAAGTTTGGGTAAATTCTGGCCAAGAGGATCATACGCGAAAAAAAAAAAAAAAAAAGTTTGGGACCATACGGGCCAAACAAAAAAAAAGGTTTGAGACTAAATTTACCAATTCTCCTAATCTCATCATATTATTAGGTACCTATAAAATTTATTCTTTTGCAAACAAAATCTTATCCAAATACTAACTTAAACATTTTATTCCTAACATTAGGACAACATTTTTTAACTAAAATAAAGTTAAATTAGAATTAAGCAAGTTTACTCCATTTGAATTGCTATTTAAATACAGCCTAACTATTTTAAATATCAACTAATCTAATTAACGAATTCCAATTAATTGACTTATAGTATACATTATGCTTTTTAGTCAGTTGAAATAGTGAGATCTTTGACTAGCTTGGCTTGACTCTGCTTCCGGTGACCTCCAAATTCCTTAGGTCCAATTTTCTAGTTTTTCTTTTTTTTCTTTTTTTTTTGATAGTCAAAAGAGAGGACGCGACGTGGCCATCCCAATTAAGGGATCTTCTTTGCCGTGAAATATTTCAATTAGTCGGGTCAAGTAGTCCAAAATTTAGACAAGTCATTACAGTAGTTATCGAATGTACCAACGATCCAAACGCTAACCCACAGCACTAAACATTTTAGGCCGATTACCATCAGTTTAGAATATACCGCTTACAAGGCGCGAGTCTTATCACATGAAGGTCCAATTTTCTAGTTACAGTAGGTTAGGGGAAATGAATAAATAAATAAATAATAATAAATAAGTGTATCTTCTAGTAACTTTTCTTAATTTCCACCTCACTTCCAATCGCAAAATGCCAAAAAGGGGCAAAGAAGAACCCTTTGAATATTTTTGTGTCACTGGCAATAATAATTTAATGCTGAATAAGAACCAAACTTTGCAGCCAGTATTATATATATTGAGAAGCTTGCTTCCACATGCATAGACAGCTAATTATATACAAAAGTTATCAAAACTTAAACCAAAATTTGCAGTGGAAATCAAATAAGGGGAAAGATGGAAAAAGATGGTCAAAAATTTCAATTTTATGATCATTTTTGTGAAAGTCCTTTTCTGAGTTCTTCCGGTGGAACAACTCCAGATAGCCATAGCCATAGCCATAGGCCTTCTTCCATATCTGAACCCACAACTTCCAGCTGCCTGAGTCCTTCTTCATCGGAGGATTCCACGGTGATGGCTAAGAAGAATTTTGATCGGAGGAAGACTCGAAATTACGTCTACAGACTTCGTGAACACGGTGCGGGGGGGGGGGGGGGGGGGGGGGGGGGGGGGGGGGGGGGGGGGGGGGGGGGGGGGGG